>JAKSZT010053990.1:2404117-2432027 GCA_026826555.1 Tolypeutes matacus | reverse complement strand
CTAGAGAAGAGGCAGGACTTCCCAGGCAGAGAGACTGAAAGGTTCAAAGGCCAGGAGAGAGAGAGACCCTGTTTTGCAACAAGCACAAGTTATCCCCAAGCAGTGGGAGTAATAACCACCAACATTTACACAGTACTGTCTTGACAGGCATCTATTGTTAACCCCACTTTACAGATGGGGTTCTAACAAACAAAAAAAAGGGGACATGATATGGAAGCACAATTTGATGAATGTAATTAATACCACCGAATTATGTAATTGTGGGAATATACAAATATATCCGGGTGAAAAGGGATAAAACGAGAAATTTTAGGTTGTATATAAATTACCACACACTCACAAACCCATAGAACTGGACAACATAGAGTGAACCCTAATGTAAACAGTGAGCTAAAGTTAATAGCATAGTTATAATAATATTACTTCATCAATTGTAACAAAAGTGCCACATTAGTGCAAAATGTTAATTGGGAAAACTGTGTGAGACAGGGGGTTATGTGAGAACTCTGTACATTCCGCATGATTTTTCTGTAAACCTATAAACGATCTAATAATAATTTTTTAAAAATAGGGGGCAGGAGGAAGCCAGACCGCCAGCATTTGAGTTTTATTCCAAGTGTTTGGGGTGTCACAGGGAAGTTTTAAGCAGGGAGTTGAAGAACAGAACCAGATAGTGTGTTTTGCAAAGATCCCTCTGGCAGCCGGGCGGAGGAGAGCTCAATTCCCCGGAGAGGATGAGTGAGTCAAAGCGCATGCCACATTTCTATGGCTCCTGTTCAACAGTGCCAAATAACTTTCCAATTGGTTGCGCTAAAGGGCCTTATGCCTTCTACTTTCTAAGAAGGAGGGTAAGGGAGTGTTAAACCCCGGGATTCGGCTTCCTTCCATCCACGGGTTTCGAGACCGCACTGTGCTTGATCCCCACCGCCGCCAAGCGCCCGGGTTCGTGGAGTCGCCTCCGCTCCAGGGACTCGGACGAGCTGCCTGTCCCCGCCCGCTCTCGCTGCCGGCAGCTGGGCCGAGCCCGTATTTTCTGCCTCTTGCCGGCACCCGTCCACGCCCGCTCCCACGTGACCCAAACAGTTCCGGGAACTTCCGCTTCCCCTCCGCTTTCTTCTCGTCGGTATCTGCGGCGCGTGAAGAGCCGGGTGAGTAGGGGAGTGCTCGGCCAGGGGTGTCGGGGGCCGCATTGTGCGCGGGCCGGAGGCGCCCCGTGCTGACCCCACCTCCGCCACCTTCCTCGTTCCCTTAGGTTTCCGCGGAGGCGGCGGTGGCGGCGCCATGGCGGAGCTGACGGCTCTGGAGAGTCTCATCGAGATGGGCTTCCCCAGGGGACGCGCGTAAGGAAGCCTCCCTTACCCGAGTCTGCGGGGGGGGCGTGGACGTGCCCCGGCCTTTACCCCAGTCCGGCTTCAGGTCCTGCGCCCCTGCCTGTCCATCACCATGGCTCGTGGGCGCTGTTCACGGTGTTTCTGCCCTCAGGGAGAAGGCTCTGGCCCTCACTGGGAACCAGGGCATCGAGGCTGCGATGGACTGGTGAGTTCTCAGACAGGGTGGCGGGGGATTGGGAGCAGCTGGGAGGGAGGAGGCATACCTCAACGTTAAACTCCCTCCCGATCCCCCGCCAGGCTGATGGAGCACGAAGACGACCCCGATGTAGATGAGCCTCTAGAGGCCCCCCTCGGACATATCCTGGGACGGGAACCCACCTCCTCGGAGGAAGGTGGCTCTGAAGGTCCTGAGTGGGGGATATTCAGGAGGCCCTGGGAAGGATTTGAAATGGTAATAATACTGACTGTTTGTTTGTAGCGCCTGGATCTGCTGCAGGAGAAGGCAAACCTGCTTTGAGTGAAGAGGAAAGACAGGAACAGACTAAGAGGTACGGTAAGGAACAGTTTCACATTTCTGGGGATCATCTTCCACCTTTCCCCAATACACAAGTCTGGTCAAAGAATTTGTACTTTTTCCCCAAATTTCCTCTGTCCTTTCTTGACATTTGCTTTTTGTTTCTTTCTCTATCTTGGGATGAATGCTCCTTGATTTTGTTTTCCAAGTCCCTTGTCATAAACTCACCTCCCCACCCCACTGTCCCTTTCTCTTGAACACTTTCCTTTCTGCAACACAGGATGTTGGAGTTGGTGGCCCAGAAGCAGCGGGAGCGTGAAGAAAGAGAGGAGCGGGAGGCTTTGGAACGGGAACGGCAGCGAAGGAGACAAGGACAGGAGTTGACAGCAGCACGACAGCGGCTACAGGAAGATGAGATGCGCCGGGCTGCTGAGGAACGGAGAAGGGAAAAGGCTGAAGAATTAGCAGCCAGGTCTGGGTGGTGGGCATATTGGGCAAGAAGAGATGAGAAAAGAATCAAGATTTGCTTTGTCAATGTCTGATTTACATTCTTCCTTTCTGCATTCCAGACAGAGGGTTCGAGAAAAGATTGAAAGGGACAAAGCAGAGAGAGCCAAAAAGGTGGGTGTTTAGGAAGACACTGGGGTAATGGAGTATGTAGACTAGGAAATGCCCTTTCCCAGCTTCATAAGAAAAATGTGGGCTTATATGAGAGTGGGTGTCTGATGGGAGTGTTTTACTTTGCCCTTTAGTATGGTAGCATGGGTTCTCGGCCATCCCCACCAGCAGCAGAGCCAGGTCCTGTTCCCTCCTCTCCTAGCCAGGAGCCACCCACCAAGCGAGAGTATGATCAGTGTCGTATACAGGTACTGATTTTGATTCCTGTCTTACTCTTGGGTCCCCTTTCTTGGTCTGTGAGATGCCCAGTTCAGAGCTTTTTTTTTCCAGTTAGGTTCCCTTTGCCAAACCTCTCCCTTCTTTGTAAATGACTTGAAATCCAATCCCTTGGGAAAGAGATCGAATTTCACTTGCCCCAGTCTTATTTAAATCTGTACTTCTCTTACTCAGCATTACCCTTTATTTGTTCATAATGTTTCTATTTGGTTTATGACAGGACTATGTGGATAATGTGGTATTTATCTACATATTTTGTATAATCGTGTGGAAGCTGGGAGTCTTATTTTCAGTGCTTGGTAAAGCAGAGCACAAGTGGTTGTTCATAAGGTGTTTAAATAGTAATTTTCCTGGTTTATTTGCTCTAGGAAGCAAGGGTCGCTTTAGTTCTTCTCCTTCCTTGGGCACCTCACTCAATTTTTACTCTAATACTATACTTTTCTCTTACCCTCTAGGTCAGGCTGCCAGATGGGACTTCACTGACCCAGACATTCAGGGCCCGGGAACAGCTGGCAGCTGTAAGGCTCTATGTGGAACTTCACCGTGGGGAAGAGCCTGGAGGGGGTCAAGACCCCGTGCAGTTGCTCAGTGGCTTCCCTCGACGGGCCTTCTCAGAGGCTGACATGGAACGGCCTCTGCAGGAGCTGGGTATGGCATGAGGGACCAGAAACCAGTGCTTGGAGGATGGGGAGAATGCCAGGGAAAGGAAGGGATGTAGTGATATGGTGTGAGGCCAGGAAGTTTTAGGGCAAACAAGTTTCTGGCTCAAACTTGTTTTCTTCCATCTGCAGGACTTGTGCCTTCTGCTGTCCTCATTGTGGCCAAGAAATGTCCCAGCTGAGTGGCCTTTATTCCACCATCCTTCTCTGACCTCTTCATCTTTGATAAAGCACTGACATCCCCTTCCTAATAAATAGACCTTCTGAGTTCTTTATGTGCCTGAATCCTTCCTGAATGGCTGAGGAGACAAAACTGAGGCAAAGATAGAAGTTACCATATGGGTAACGGGCAGTACATAAGCTTAAAATCCTGTTTCTGCCTCTAGCTATATGCTTTTACTTCTTTAAGCATCGTTTTTTCTTTACTAAAAAGGTAAAAGTACCTGGTTGTTTGTTTTGTTTTTATGGTTGTTCTGTGGGTTGTAATACTGATATATCTCAGACCAAGGAAGGGTTCCTATTCCTGGCACCTAATGAGACATCAATTAGTATAACTTCTAACAGGGAAATTCATTTTAAGTGTGACCATCTCCACAAACATTGAGTGGAACATTAGGGTGACATTTGCAATTGCATCTTTTCTGCTGTTAAGTCACAACCATGTCTGTGGTGTTTTCCTAATAGTAACACTGAAAAATATTGATTACTTAATATGTACTAGTTTTAATTGCTTTGTATTTATTAAGAGATAGGAAGGCACTAATATCTAGGTAAAGGTACAGTTACCCACTTTATAGATTAGGTCACCACAGCACATAACTTTCCCAAGCTGACACAGCTAGCAGGTAGAGCCTGGATACACACTTGGGGAGCCTGAACCTCCAGGCCCCTCCATGGTGGCCCTGCTGACCATAGCACAGCATTGTAGTGTTCCCTTAAGCAGCTGCTGACTCCTCTCAGTCCTGGGGCTAGGTGTGTGTGTGGGGCGTTTACATTGCAAAGTTCACAGTTAACAAGTGTTTGGGTTACAACTCCATCAAACAGCTGAATACACCACCACTGGTCACAGATGGGTTATACTTTATCAAGCTTTATTTAATAAAGCAGACTTTTTCAATTAAAATCTGGTTTGGAATCACAGAAGATAAAATAGACAAAAGGTGAGAGATTTGGCTGACAGGTGGTTTGGGGCCAGGGATTATCTCATTTCCTCTGTGGCAACAGCAACAGATCCTATGGCTAGATTCATGGAGACTGGAAACTAGTTGGTGAAAACCTTGAAGGGAAAAAAAGCCCTGAACACCTATTTACTTAGAGTCCACTCTGTGCCAGGCACTGAAACTACATTTTTAACTTAATCCTTTTACAAGACTCAAGAGTTAACCTCGGGAGGCGGCTGTGGCTCAATCAGTGGGGCTCCCGTTTACCATATGGGAGGCCCCGGGTTCGGTTCCCGGGGCCTCCTGGTGAAGGCAAGCCCGCCCACACGGCGTGGTTAGCTGACCCAGCGAGCGCAAGCAGCAAGGGGGGGGGATAAATGAATAAATAAATAAAATCTTTAAAAAAAAAAAGTTAACCACGTTTCATAAAATAGGATTGAGGCTCAGAGGTTTTGTAATGTGCTGGAGTTGAACCAAGATCTTTTTTTTTTTTTTTATTTTAGCAAAAACATGTTCATTGCACTACTTTCAAGTCAGCCTTTCTAAGCTTGTTTAGTTAGAGGTAAAATGGGGCACATAACGGCCACAGAGGGCATCGTGACACATGATAAGTGCTAGATGCCTTTCCCCAACTTGGTTCACAGGGCAGAAGCCCAGTCTGTCCTCTATATGGCGTCCATTGGACAAGATGTTCCAGTTTAGCTCTGATTTCAAAACGCTGCTTGGTTATTCCCGGCAGTACACTCAAATATATGCCATATGACTTGACTGTACTTTGAAAATGTGGTCGCTGTATCTATTGGGCTTCAGTTGCACACATGCGGTGCGGGGTAGACGCGAGCCGCAGTCACCGGCATGCGAACCAACGACCCCTACAACTCAAGGCATCTGGAGTCGTCCGACCGCAGGGCTCCCTCTCTGGATGAGGCAAAGTGATTTCTTGATGTCTTCAGTTCGCCACATCCGATTCCTGCCTCGGAGGCCCCGACGCGCGATGTAAAAGTTCAGGCACAGGCAGTGCAGGGGCGGAAGGAATGTGCTCATCCAGCGGCGGCTCTCGGAGCCCCAAAGACACCCGAGCACGGCATCCCGAGTCCAGACTCCCTGCCGGCCCACCTCGGACTCCTCAGCCCACCGGGGCAGGTCCCGGCTCACGCCGACCTCCCGCTGCTGCTGCCGCGAACTATCCAGTTCTTCCTCCAGGCCACGTTCTCCTGCGTAGCCGCTGCCTTCTGCAGCGTGGACAGCAGCAGCTCCTGGGTCCGGGCCGCCTCGTCCCTGCGCTGCGGGTGCTGCTCCGGCATCTCCTGCGGGCAGAGAGGGAGGTTTACAGAGCCCGGAGTTCTCCGTCTGCCCGCCCGCCCCACCTCGGGACCCCAGTTACTCCCACCTTCAGCATCGCTTTCTTCTGCTGCTCTCCCGGGGTCACGAGGACGAAAAGCGCGGAACCCACGCCCACTCCCGTGCCCAGCACCGCGCCCACCACCAGCGCCTTCCGAACACCAGCCATGGCCGACCGAGCGACCAGCGAGGCCGCTCCTGGAGCCTCCCGCAGCCTAGAGAGTAGTCACCGACCGTCATTCCCTGCGCGGTCAGGGCGACTTATAACGGAAGCCATAGAGACGGGGCCGGGCTAGAGAGGCTTGACCGTCGAAAAGCTTTGAATCTGGAGGCCTGGGTCTGAAGAGTAGATTTAACGGAAGGGTTTGAGGGTAGCAAAAAGATGTGTTGCAGCGAGAGCCGGGCGCGGGGCCCATTGTTATCAAATCTAGGGTGGGATTGCGAGGGGAAGAGTGAGTTTCTTCAACATAGTAGCTGCGGGTTTTGCGATTGCCCGGTATTCAGCCCTCTGAAATTTCCCGATCAATAAGAGTAGGGCTGTTCTCTAGTTTCCTGCAATAACTTGTGCGATTTCAACACTGCACAAAGTGGTCATTCAGATACTTAAACACATCAATCCACTGACGTCACCCACCCACGCAGAGCTGTTACTTTTTTGGTCATAGCACAGCTATGGCGTGGACTTTTTCTTCTTTTGAAACCATTAAAACTGGATTTCGTGTAACATGCTTAATTCCGGTTTGGAGAAGAAAATATTTTTTAGCTGTATGACTCTGGGCAAGCCACTTAACTTCTCTGTACTCGGTTTCTGCATCAGAAATGTCCTGTTAAAATAGTACCTATCTCGAGAAGCGGCTGTGGCTCAATCAGTAGGGCTCCCGTTTACCATATGGGAGGCCCCGGGCCGGGTTCCCGGGGCCTCCTGGTGAAGGCAAGCCCGCCCGCAAGGCGTGGTTAGCTGACCCAGCAAGCACAAGCAGCAAGGGGGGGGGATAAATGAATAAATAAATAAAATCTTTAAAAAAAAAAAAAATAGTACCTATTTCATAGTTTCAGGATAATTAAATGAGCTTATTTGTAAAACAGTTCCTGGCAAATAGTAAACACCATGTGGGCATTAAGTAAAATACAACTATGCCAGTTTGGGAGACCCAGTGAGCTAAGAAGTCAGGAAATTTCAAGTTCATTATCAAGCTCTTCACTCACATGGCTTTAATTCAAGTGCCCCTCTTGTCTACTATCCCTCCTGCTAGCTCCAGTGTCCCCAGGGATTGAGTAGAAATAAAGCTTCATCCTGCCTGTCAGGCATTTTCCCCTCCTCTAGAGGACCCATAATCTCCTACCATGTCATCTTCCTCTCCTCAGAAGTGATTAAGGGGCCAGGCTACAAAGAAGATTAGTTTGTAGGGTGCACTGGACAAGGGTACTCTACTCTGAGTTCACCTGTCCTGCACTCCAAGAATCATCACCATGGCCCTTGTACCACAGAGAAGCAAGGAGGATGGCTCTTGGCCTAGAGATAGCCCAGACTCCTCCCAGGACCCAGAAAGTCCCAAGCTGACCAACCCCATCTGGAAGGGCAGAGGGGAGACTGCCAAGGTTGAAGGTGATCAGGACATTCAGGTGAGTATCTCCCTACCCTCTGCCCTGGCCCATCCTCCAACTTGGCCCAAGCCACCTGCTGCCCCATTCAGATTGTCTCTCAAAAGCCCTGCCTGCCCTCCATTGTGGTGGAAGCCTCTGAAGTGAGTGAAGAGACTGATATGCTCCCGTGGCCTCAGCAGGAGCTGCTGCTCACTGATGGTGAGGAAGAGGAGGCCAAGGTCATCTTCCAGGACCAAAGTGAAGAGCCAGGTGAGGAAGTGGCTGGTTCAATGGAACCAACATGACCTGAATGTCCCTGGCAGGGCCAGGATGGAAAACTCAGTTATGCCTCCTGCATTCAGCAGGCCAGGTACCCAGTAGGTGTACAATAAGCAAAGTAAGGAAAGTGGGAAAGAAAAGTCAAGGAAGTTGGCAAAGTTGAATGTTAGAAAGTTGTTTGGATGTCAGCATGGGTGATGCCTTTAATATATATTTTAATATTTACATTGTTTTTTATCTTTGGGGGGAATGGGAGATAAAACTACCACAAAATCCACTACTCAGAAATAGTTCACATTTTGAATGTCTTCTCTCCAAGACTTTTTTCCATATTTGTATACTACTAGACTACTAGAGCTTTTTTGTTTTTTTTTTTCGTTTGCTTGTTGTCTTTGTTTTCAGGAGGCCCAGGGGACAGAAGCTGGGATCTCCCATGTGGGAAGCAGGGGCTTAACCTCTGCTCCACTGGCCAAACACTTTTACCTCATGATTCTCAAGCAACCCAATGAGTTTCCCCTTAATAAATGAGGCTGTGAAGTTAGGCTCTTAATCATGCTATAGTTGCTGTATTGTTTTTATAAACAAAAAACAGTAAACAAATTAGTCCTATCATCTTTTGAAAATTCAGTCTCATATCAGGAAGTTTTCAGTTAATGGGCTCTTTCCTCTCCCCCCAGGCTGGACTTGGAGTCCATTGGATCCCAGATCTCCCCTAAGAACCTTTACCCCAGGACTCAGCTGGGGACAGGAGCAGGAAGAGCAAGATACCTGCTGGATTCCTGAGGACAAGGAGTGTCTCCAAGCTCCCAACCCCTATCCTCTCAGGGAGGTGGCAGCAGGCTCCCAAGTCTATAGAAACTGCATTGTGGAGTATCCCCATCTCCTGCCTGCCAGTACATTTGAGGGTAAGTTCTCTTCTCATACACTTTAACTGGGTCTGTTCATAAAGCCTCCAACCCATTCTATCTTTCTCTTATACAGGTGAGAAAATGAGGGCTTAGTAACAAACATATCATAAGTTGGGTGGGGAATGGAGGGGGCTTATATGGGAATCCCTTATACTTTTAACTTTTATGAAAAAAAAAAAAGTAAAAGCAAAGGGAAGTCATATACATATATATACATAAAAAAACGGGTTAGAGGCTAAGCCACATGACCGCACAAGTCAATGTTGGGATTTGGATTTAAAATTCCTATCTGCTGCTGTTTTTGAGCTCTAGTTAGTTGGGAGCAAGGGATGATCCACTTGTATTTTCTGAATTCAGCACTCATCTTGTGCTGGGCACTGATAAATATTTTACATGTATTACTGTTTGTAACCTCCACAACTCCAGGCATGAGTCCCACTTTGCAGACACAGAAGCATCCAGCAGTGTGCAAACAGAGCTAGTAAATATGGAAGCCAAGAAACCAAATCCCTCATTTCCCAGCCATCTGTCTTGCAAAGACAAAGCTCTCCAACCCTCTTCCTGCCCAACAGAAGCGGCTAAGGTTAGGATTAAGAGGTCTTTAATGAGAGCCTTGAACCAAGTAAGCAAAGTAGGTGAGGCCCCTGAAAGGGCCTAGCTCATGTACTGTCACAGTCCTGCCCTGGGCGCCCTGCTCCAGACAGGGAAGCCGCACATCAGGGTCCTCATCTGTGAATTGAATTAGGGTCCCCTGGGGGCTCAGGACCCTCAGGCACTCAGACAGCAGCTGGTAAGCTCCAGGCTGACCACCGCGAGAGACCGCATCCCAAGTGCCCTTGTCCAGCACCAGCTGAAAGGAGCCTGAGGAAGCCACCTGCCCTAGGTTCCTGGCATCAGCTTGCAAAAATTTGAGTCTGGAGGCAGGGTGTGCCCCTAGCAGGGGTGTTCGACCTTTGCCATCCTCCAGGAGGCTGTTCATGTGTGCCACAGCCACAGGAGAGAAGTCCACCCCCAGCACGTCCACGGGGTGCGGGCACTTGGCGTAGAGATCTGTACACAGGCTCGAGAGCCCACAGCCCACGTCCAGGACCCGTGGCGGACAGGCAGACCGTGCTTCCTGCAGCAGCGGCAGTAGGAGCCCTTTGGCTTCCTCATATCCAAGGAACCAGTCGAAGGTGGAGACGTTACCCAGGCGGGGCTGGGCGTGGAGCCGATCCCAGAGGCAGCGGTCGGCCAGGCAGCTTCCGGCTAGGGAGCCTGTGGACACGGGTGGAGGGCAGCTGTCACCCGATGCCCGAGTTCCGGTCTCACCGCTGCAAAAAACGGCCCTCTGGGGTTTCAAGGGGCGCCATTTCCGGGCCTAGACTCCCGGGTCGCTAGGAAGCCACCTTGGTCGCCCACCCTATTCACCCTTCCTACCCGCCAAGGCGCGGCGCGCCGCCGCCGCCAGGGTCGCCACGTGGAGGGTTCGACGCAGCACCGCCATACCCAGGACCCGGCAAGGTCGGCCCAGGCACCTTGTGCGAGCTGCCGGCCGGCGAAGAGTGGGCCACAGGCACGGCCCGAGGCCCGAGGGAAGGCCTGCCAGTTCCCAGCCGCCAAGAACGCGTACAGTCGCCCCGAACTCTTGCAACGTCGCAGGAAGGAACGCGGACACAGACGGACACGCACCAACCAGCCTTTATTGACACAGCGGGCTTGAAGAGGAGAGGGGATACGACAGCTCCCGGCCCTGGGGCGTAGTCCAGACACCTGAAATCAGAGGAGAGCCGTAAGCGCCCCGGGGACCGGCCCGCCGGCGCTGGGCTCTGCCCTGCTCTTGGAGCCGTGTCCCGGCGATTGAGGATAGAACCGGCGGACGGGAAGCCGCCGGCACCGAAGACATGACGCCAGGGGGGCCGGAGCCCTCTCCTTCTGCCTCCGCACATAACGGGAGCCGGGACCGCACGCCCGGCCTCCGCCAAGAAATGGAGGGTCCGCAAGATCCCGCCCAGCGCACGCGCCCGGCACCCGCACTCACCCTGCCGCCGCCCGGGAGAGGCCCGCTGAGCCAACGAGCTCCTTTATATAGCCTCTGGGGCCCGCCCCCGAGCTGCGATTGGCCCACGGCGGGTCGAGGCGGGGCCGCGCAGAAGCAGGGAGAGGAGTGGAAACCCGGGCCCGGCGCCGGCGTCGCCGCAGCCGCGCAACTATGGGGGCTCCGGGAGAGAAAGTCAACCGGCCTCGCACGGTGACTGCGTGGGGGCCTCCACCCTGTCTCCCCAAACGTCCGCAGCCCTGACTGTCCCCTTCCGGCAAACCGCGGGGCTTGGCGCTGGGCCCGGAGCCCTCTTCCCTCGCGTCACGTGGAGTTGGGTCCCGGGTCGCGGTGGGCGGCCTCCGACTGATTCCCCTCTTCCTCCCTGGCAGGAGCTGAAGAAGAAGCTGTTCAAGCGACGGCGGGTTTTGAACCGGGAGCGACGGCGGAGGCACCGGGTGGTCGGAGCTGTGATAGACGAAGGGTTGATCACGCGGCACCACCTCAAGAAGCGGGCGTGAGTGCCAGACCTTCTTCCCCCGGCCCTTCCCTCCAGGTCTCCTTCCCTCCTCCCTGCGGTGCTCCGCAGCTACTACCTTCCCTCCGCTTATGGCAAGGAACTTCTGTCGGCTGAGCTAGGGCCTGTCCGTAAGCCGGCAGTGCTAGCCGCTTACAACCTTTCTTTGGGTGCTAGACCCCATTGAGAATCTAAGGAAAGCTGGCCACTCCCCCCACCCCCAATATCATGGTACAGTTCGCATTATTTCATAAATAGACTTAGAGTCACATTGATTTTAAAAGTAGATTTAGTTTTACCTAGGAACAGAGCACACATCATAAATGTGCGTTCAGTATGTTGAAGTCTCTAGGGGTCAGAGGTGCTTAACTCACGATCTTAGAGTCCAGCTTTCCAAAGTTTTGTGGTTGGAAATCCAGACCTTTCCAATAGCCAGAACCACTTGTGTGGCCCAGGTCATTTCAGGCTAACTTGGATCTCCTTGCACCTACCTACCCTTCAGGTCCAGTGCTCGTGCCAACATTACTCTCTCCGGGAAGAAGCGCAGAAAACTCCTCCAGCAGATCCGGCTTGCCCAGAAGGAGAAAGCATCCATGGAAGGTGAGGCTGGGGCAGGAAGCTGGGATGAGGGGAGGAGCCTGGATTCATTTGGGTTCTTTAATGCTTTCTCTTTCTCTTTGCTCAGTGGAAGCTCCCCCAAAGCCAGCCAGGACTAGCGAACCACAGCCTAAACGCCCAAAGAAGACAAAAGCCCTCCAGGATGTAGACATGGAAGACCTTGAAGATGAGAGCTAAATCTCTCACCCTTTCCACCAAAAGACTCATCTGGAGCCAAGAAGCCCCTGCCAGGGGAGCCCAGGTTTCAGCAGACATTGGAGAAGGCATTGGCCCTTTCCATTCTCCCCAGATTTCTCTTTCATAATGGCCTGATGACCTGGAGGGACTTGTTGGGAAAGAAGAGGGTAGAGAAGATTGGAAGAGGTTGGGGGATCTCTAGCAGTCAAGTCCATTTGTAATAAAGGCTTATAGTTCTGACTTAGATGTGTGCGATTCAATGTAGCGATGGGGGGTGATGAAAAGTTTTGTGGGTGGAAAACAGGACCCACAGAGCTTGCTTGAACAAAGGCAACGAGAAGCCAGCCTCTGTGATTGCCCTGTCTCCTTACTGCCAATGCTCTGACTTTCCAGCTCTGACAAAAATATAGATGAGAGAGGGGGTAAGAGTCCTCACACCAGTCCGGCCGCTGCCCCTGTGACCTGGGTGGGCAAGTCACTTTGTCTCATCTTTGTCTCTGCTTCCTTTACTGGACTATGTCGTTAATAAAAGGAAGACCTTTCGATGTTCATAAATGCTGTTTGTTGGTAGCTGCGGCCGAGGTGTTTGAAGTGAATAGCTACCGTGTGGAGATGCATTCAAACTGGGAAAGGCATATTCTTTTCTTGTCCTGTTTAATCAGGGAGGCTCCCTGGAAGAGGAAGGGTTTGGGCTGAGCTTTTCCCTCCACTATATATATATATATATTTTTTTAAGATTTTTATTTATTTATTCATTTATCCCCCCCTTGCTGCTTGTGCTCGCTGGGTCAGCTAACCACGCCGTGCGGGCGGGCTTGCCTTCACCAGGAGGCCCCGGGAACCGAACCCGGGGCCTCCCATATGGTAAACGGGAGCCCTGCTGATTGAGCCACAGCCGCTTCCCCCTCCACTATATTTTAAACAAAAATTCTAATTCCCTACAAGGTCCTAAATTTCCTGGCACTTGCCTCCCTCTCTAACATATCTTTTCAGCCTCCCCTTTTATTGCTACTCTCCGAGCTATACTGTTGGTTCCTCAAACACAATAAGTGCCTGCCCACCTTATGCACAGGTGGACACAATTATGGATGGGTGTACCAAGATGTTGAAAATGTCTCCTCACTCCCACCTCCTTCCCCCCTTTCCTTACTGTATCTGAATACAGTCACTGTTCAAACAAAGCCCTTTTCCTTTCCTTATTCAAAACTTGACATAGTACCATTTTCCTGATTCCAAGTCTTGGGCAGGGAAAGTAATAGGAGCCTAGAACATCTTGTGCTAGGAAGCAAGGAAGTGCTCAGAGATTGATGGTGGTTTGTAAGAAGGACACAGAGACCGCCTTGGAAAGGCTACCCACTGGCCATATTTGGCATAATTGAGCATAAAAAAAAAAAGGTAATGAATTAAAAACACATTGACAGGGAGCAGATATGACTCAAGTGATTGGGTTCCTCCTTCCCACATGGGAGGTCCTGGGTTCCCTTCCCAGTGCCTCCTAAAAAGAAGACTGAGCAGACACAGAGCAGACAGTGAGCACAAACATCAAGGTGGGGGGGGGATAAATAAATCTTAAAAAACAAAACACTTTGAAACAACAATGTGTAAAAAAACAAAATAAGTATAAAAAAAAATGTAAGCCTATAGCAACACCAAAAAGGGGAGGTGGGGAGCTCTTCTTTGTAGAAAATATCATATGAATAATATGACTGAAGGAATGATAGAATTAGAAAATCATTTTGCAGCATAGTAATAACTGAGCAGGTAAAGTACATTATGGATGCTAAAACCATTGGGTGAAAGGTTGTTGGGGAATAGGGTATTCAGATAGTCTCAAAGTATCACTCTATAGATTACTTATTAGTTACACAGGGAAATTATACTTTTATAGGGGAGAAATCTGGCAGACAACCCCTTAATCAACTTTCCACACTCAGAATCACCAATAATGAAGCAAACTGACATTACATACTTCCTGAACGAGTGCAATGGAAAGTACATGCTATCACATCATCCATGTAAATTAAAAAAATAAATAAATAAGCCTAAATCTAATTATAAGGATCATACAGAGACATTCAAACAAATACATTTAATGGGATATTCTTAAATGAATAAAGACATTAATAAAATTTAGCTAGATTCTTCAAAAACTTTTAAACACCTAAAACAATGTAAGAATACTGTTCTAGGTTAAAGGAGACCAAAGAGACATGACAATTAACTGCATCATGTGACCCTTGATTAGCTCCTGGATTGAGGGGGGCAGGGAACAGCTGAGGAAATCTGAATATGGAAAATTGAATATTGGCTATTATTTTGTCAATGTTAAACGTCTTAAGTGCGATAAAAGTGTTTGGGCTATGGAAAAGACTGTCCTTAGGGATAAAGTCTCATGTTATCTGCAAATGACTTTCAAATGATTAAAAAAATATATACAGGGGGGTGGATGTGGCTCAAATGGTTGGGCGTCCGTCTCCCAAATGGAGGGACCTGGGTTCGATCCCCAGGACCTCCCGGTAAAATAAAAAAAAAAAAAAAATATATATATATATATATACACTCATACATATGCAAGTGTGTGGAAAGAAACAGTACAAAGGCAGCAAAACGTTAATAATTGGTAAATCTAGGTAGACAGTATATATGCAAGGGTTCATTGTACTAATCTCTTAACTTTACTGAAGGTTTGAAATTGTTAAAATATATAGTCTTCCAGGGAGCCTGCTTTCATTAAACAGGGCAAGAAAAGAATATGCCTTTTCCCATTTGAATACATCAACACATGACGGCAGCTATCCACGCCCACCCCCTACCCCCCACCGAGATGGCTTCCTAGTCTGTCTGCTCGTTGCCCCTGCCCGTTGTTGTCCACTCATCTTCTTTAGGAGGCACCCGGAATGGAACCCAGGTCCTCCTGTGTGGGAGGTAGGTGCCCAACCACTTGAGCCACATCTGCTCCCTGGCAGCTATTCACGTAAAACACGTCAGCCCCAGCTACCAACCAACAATTTTTGAATGTCGGAAGAGAATCATGTTTGGTCTTCCTTTTATTAAAGATATATTCCAATAAAGTAAACAGAGACAAAGATGAGACAAAGTGACTTGCCCACCCAGGTCACAGGGGCAGTGGCTGGACTGGTGGCAGGACTCTTATCCCCATAATAATCTATATTTTTGTCAGAGCTGGAAAGCTGAAACATTGGGAGGTATTACAACTGCTTTTTTTTTTTAAGTAAAGATTTATTTATTTATTTTTAAAGACTTTATTTATTTATCTTTTCCTTGCTGCTTGTGCTCGCTGTGTCCATTTGCTGTGTGTTTTTCTGTGTCTGCTTGTCTCCCTTTGTTGCATCATCTTGCTGCACCAGCTTACCGTGCCGCACAGGCCCTCAGCTCACCGCACCACGCGGGCTGCCTTGCCTTCACCAGGAGACCCCAGGAATCGAACCCAGGGCCTCCATACAGTAAATGGGAGCCCAACTACTTGAGCCACATCCGCTTCCCTACAATTGCTTTTTGGTTGTTGTTTTGTTTTGTTTTGTTTTACTTTTTATTATGGAAACATTTTGAACATATTTAAAAAGTATAGAAAATATTACTCATCACTCAGCTTCAATGGTATCCATCTATGGCCAGTCTTGATTCATCTATCCTTTGCCCCCCACTGTGTTATTTTGAAGCAAATCCTAGGCATCATGTCATTTTCATTCCATTTGTAAATACTATGGAAGGGTTTTAAGCAGGAGTCTGTCATGATATAATCCCAAGATCCCTTTTGTTGCCATTTGGAAGATAGATTGGGAAGGGGCAAGAAGAAAGAATGGAGAACAGGTAGCAGGCTATAGCAATGTTCTGTGTGATTAAAATAATGGGGGAAGCCAATGTGGCTCAACCAGTTGAGCACCCACCTACTACCTGGGAGGTCCTAGGTTCGGTTCCTGATGCCTCCTAAAGAAAAAAAATAACAACAACAACAAAAAAAACAGACAACGAGTGAAAAAAAAATTGTTCATTTTTCATTGCTGTATGGTATTCCATTATATGAATTTATTTATCCATTTAATTGTTGATGGACTTTAGGTTGTTTCCAGTTTGGGGCTATTACAAATAGTGCTAAGAATTTTGCTGTATTTCTTTTCCAGTGGATATATGTACTGATTTATCTTGGATACATATCTAGGAGTGTAATTGCTAAGTTATAGGGTATACTATGTTCATTTTTGATAGATACTCCCAGTTATGTAAGGTGCTTATACAAATTTGCCCTCGCATCAGCAGTATAGAAGGTTTTGTGGTTTCATATCCTCATACATTGTAGAGTCTATTGCAGGTATCGCTCAGTGGTTGAGCACCTTCTTTGCATGTTTGAGGTCCTGGGTTCGATCCCTGGTACCTCCTTAAAAATAATAATTATTATTTTTTAAAGATTTATTTTATTTATTTATTTGTCTCCACTCCCTTGTTTTTTTGTTTGTTTTTTCACTTGCTGTGTCTGTTTGTCTAAAAATAATTATTTTTAAAACAAAATCCCCATGTGTTCCTGATGCAGGTGTTGTACATTATGTAGCTATTTTTGTTTTGTTTTGTTTTTTCTTCTGAATCTGTCTTGACATCTGGCACAAAGTATATCTCCAAAAATGTATTAGTTTCCTTCCCTGGGTGGGAGGAAGGTCACAAATGTGCAGTGCTGCTGGTGTTCCCTGGCTGGATGTGGGTAGCTTCCTCTCTCCCTTTCCCAATTCCTGTCCCTGCTTTGAAGTTCAGTTGAAGGGTTAGCTTTTCCACGTGGTGGTCTCTGACTACTCCACCACTCATTTATATCTTTTTTCCAAACTTATAATTTCTACCACAGCAGACATCTAAGTAGAATAGTCTTGCAGTGCTCCCCCTCATTTTCTATCCTACCTCCCCAATTAAATACCTGTAATAGACAACTTTTATACAAGCACTTTATTATGCACTAGGCACTGTCCTAAGCTCTTTACATTTATTATTTCATCAGCCTCACAACCATACTCTCAGACAGATACTAATATTTTCTCCATTTTACAAATGAGGAAACCAAAGTACAGAAAAACTGTTGCCCGAAGTCACTAGCTAGTAAAGGATAGAAGGGTTTGCATCCAACCAGCCTGGCTCCACAGTCCTTCAAATTGCATCTTGTAGCCATTGTTCTGTATCTGACGTTATGCCAAGCTCTTTACATAAATTACCTCAAGAGATCTTCACAAAAAGTCTGTGAGATATAAGGCTTTGTGACAATTTTACAGATGAGGAAAAAAGCTCTAAACAGTTGGGTCACTCACTCAGGGTTACATTGCTAATAAATGGCAGGCCCAAACCCACATCTGTGCAACGAGAGCTCCCTTCAACTGTGAAATTCTTAAGGGCAAGGACCACATAATAGTGTCACAGATGGAAGAACTCATCTGATTCAAAAGCCTTCTTTCACAGATCAAGAGCTGAGGTCCAGATAAAGGAAATATTGGGTCCAGGTGTGAGTCAGAGCTAGGAGAAGAAATGTTCTATATTTACTGGCCTAAAACAGGGCTTGCTTGTAGGTAGTACATACACTTTTTTTTTTTTTTTAAAGATTTTATTTATTTATTCATTTATCCCCCCTTGCTGCTTGTGCTCGCTGGGTCAGCTAACCACGCCGTGCGGGCGGGCCTGCCTTCGCCAGGAGGCCCCGGGAACTGAACCTGGGGCCTCCCATATGGTAAACGGGAGCCCTACTGATTGAGCCACAGCCGCTTCCCTATACACTTTTTTTTGTAAGTGATTGAATTTCTAAAATTTAAGAACAAATAAAGAACCGTAATTAGTCATTTAGCTTTTAACCCACAGTCACTTCAAAAGTGTCTTTAGTATAGACACTGGTATTATTCTAACACACCCACTGAGAGCAGTAAGCTCTCAGAACCTACTGGCCTCTGATTTTTTCCTTCCCTTTCATTCATTCAAGAACTGTTTATTGAGAACTTACTACCTGCCAGGCAGACACTATTGTAGGTAATGAAGACGTAGCTTTTAATAAAATATACAAAATCCTTGCTGTCAAGGAGCTTATTTTTTGGTGTTCATTCAACAAATATAATAAAAATAGTTATCATATAGTGCTTGCCTTTGCAGGCACTGTTCTAAGTGCTCTGTATGCTGTAAGGGAGCTGAAATGAGGTTACCATCCTTATTGCCAGATGAGGAAGCAGCCATCCAGAGGGTAAGTAAAGAATACAACTAGTAAATGGAATGAATAGGTGGAACTTGATCTAGATAAGATGGCCCTAGAGCAGGGGTTCTTAACCTTTTTTGTTCCACCGACTAAGTTCACACTATACTGTGTATTATTTAATAAATATATCACACTCACACTAACATGTCCCCACAAGAATAATGTTTTTTGTTTTAATTTCAATTCAAGCTCACGGACCCCTTGTTAAGAACCCCTATAAGCTCTAGATTTTGCTAGCTCAGTGTAGCCCATCTCTGCTTGGTTTGGGGATGTGAGTTAGACGACGGTCCCTGAGCCGCGAGGTTGGGAAGAGAGCAAAGCCCCAAACAGTGGAGACTGGGAAGACACCTTCAGCCTAGCTAGCCCAATTTATTTTGGGGAGCGCTCCCTCTTTCTCCCTCTCTTTCCTTTCCTTTTCTTCGTCTTCTCCTATGTATTTTCTTTCTTTTCTTTCCATCTCGTTTCCCGCTTCCCTGTTTTTTACATTTTTCATGGTCACTTTATTTAGTTTTTTTTAGTTTGGCTTTTTATTTTTATTTTCCTGTTTTTTTTTTTCTTTGTGTTTTTTCTTCTTTTGTTATTTTTTAAATACATTGTCACTGTTTATTGATTAAAATGTTTCCTAGTGCTTTGCTTCATTTTTTAAAAGCGCGTGAGTTGAAACTTTTCTTTTTTTTGCTTTAGGAAAAATAAACCCAACGGTGAATGGACGCAGCCAGCTTGTCTGTATGTCTGTCAGATGCCCTTCGAAAAAGAAATGGTTGCGTTGATGGCGGGTGGGCTACCCGCTGTCATCGCTGTAAGACCTTGCGCCGGGATCCTAACGCGGGGCGGAACCAATGTCTCAGGGTCGCGGGTATCGCCGGATGAGTTTCCTTGAGAGGCCGCGTCGCGGGTTCCTTCGGGTTTTCAGTCAGCGCGCCTGCGCCGCCTGCGCTCCGCCGATCCTGCCTCGGGTTCGGGCTAGGGCTCCGGGATGTCCGCGTTGTGCGACCCTCCCGGGGCCCCAGGGCCTCCCGGGCCCACCCCGGCCACCCACGGTCCCGCGCCGCTCAGGTAGTCAGAGCCCCTGGCATCTTTCCCCCGCCGCGCGGCCTCGCGCCAATCCCCAGCCTCCTCGGCAGAGACCCGGATCCTACCTCGAGAACTCGCGTCAGGGTTCCTATAGATTCCTGGTCGGGTTTTCCCAGACCTCAGGGACTACCTCACCAAAATTCCTGGCGCCAGGGCCCGCCCAAGCAAGACCGCGGCCCTGCCTCCTCCCACATCCCAATGCCCAGCTACCCAGGCCCCGGCAAAAGTCGAGAATATCAGAACTCTTGGGAACCCTGCTGCCCTACCACAGTTAGACCCGAGGGCACTCAGGGCCCTGACTTCATGGAGACTCCCTGAGAACCCAGACCCAGAAACCCACAGAATGCTTCCTTCTAGACTTTTTCTTGCATTCGAACGGGACGCTCCCCTTATCTTAGGGTGTTTCTTTGGAGGGACCAGAGAGGAAAGGCATTGTAAGAGCCCTGTCAGCCCTTAGAGGATGCTGTCGTCTTTGTCCAAAAAGGCAAGAAGAGGAAGAGATTTTTGCCTCCTCCCTTACATTGGCTTCTGGAGCCCATAATGTTTGGGGAAGGAAAGGGTCAAAGGCATGACCCTGTCTGTGCCATGGGACACCTCGATTCCCAGGCTCATTGAGGGTACTGGGAAGTTTGTTGATGTGGTGGCATCTAAGTGGAGGATGCTTAGGATGCCTGCCGAAGATGGGGAGAATCAGGTGTTGGGGGGAGGGAGAGCCCTGAAAAGGGGGCAAGTTAGAGGTTGCTATTTTCTTTCCATGAAGAGCAGAATCTAGGGGTGTTTGTGTTATGGGGGGGCGGGGAGTGAGGTAAAGCTCGAAAGATGTTTTTAAAGCAGATGTTTGTTATAGGAATATAAAATATACTTATTTTAATTCAACATATTTAATGAGTACCTCCCATATGCCAGGCACCTCAATAGAAGGGGATTCAGTGTAGAAGAGCACAGAAATTGTTCCTATCTTCTTGGAGCTTACAGTCTGATTATGTAACCTCAGTTTCCTTTTCTGTAAAGTGGGATCATAACACACCTGCCTCATTGGGCTGTTAGGATTAAAATACATGTAAAGTATTTCAGAGGGTAGCTGACACATTTCTAAGAGTTATCTAATGTTGGTATTATTACTGTTATTGAAAGAAACATAACTCGCTCATGTTTCTTAAGTACTTTACAAACATTATACTATAGGGAGGTACAGTTATTATCCCTATTTTACACAGAAAGAAACCAGGGCTCAGAGAGAGAATGTAACTTGCTTAAGATCTCACAACAGTCTAAGTACTCTCTTCTTTTGCTTCCTTATAGTGCTCAGGAGCTGTCCCAGGAAATCAAGGCTTTTCTTACCGGCGTAGACCCTGTTCTGGGACACCAGCTCTCGGCCCGGGAACATGCTCGCTGTGGTCTTCTCCTGCTCCGCTCTTTGCCACCTGCTCGGGCTGCTGTGCTTGACCACTTGCGAGGCGTCTTTGATGAGAGTGTCAGGGCCCACTTGGCTGCCCTGGATGAAAGCCCTGTGGCTGGCCCACCTCACCTCCGCCCACTCCCATCTTCCCATGTCCCTGCAGGGGGTCCTGGCCTAGAGGATGTGGTGCAGGAAGTACAGCAGGTCCTGTCTGAGTTTATCCGGGCCAACCCCAAGGCCTGGGCACCTGTGATTAGTGCATGGTCCATTGACCTCATGGGGCAACTGAGTAGCACATACTCGGGCCAGCATCAACGTGTGCCCCATGCCACTGGCTCACTCAACGAGCTGCTGCAGCTGTGGATGGGCTGTCGGGCCACACGCACGCTAATGGACATCTATGTGCAGTGCCTCTCAGCTCTCATTGGCAGCTGCCCAGATGCCTGCGTGGATGCCTTGCTGGATACCTCTGTCCAGCATTCTCCACACTTTGACTGGGTTGTGGCACATATAGGATCCTCTTTTCCTGGCACCATCATTTCCCGAGTCCTCTCCTGTGGCCTCAAGGACTTCTGTGTCCACGGTGGGGCTGGAGGTGGAGCTGGTGGCGGTGGTGGAAGCTCTTCTCAAAACCCCTCTACGGACCCTTTCCCTGGATCTCCTCTCATCCCTGGGGAGAAACGGGTACCCAAAATTGCCTCAGTTGTAGGCATCCTAGGACATCTGGCCTCCCGCCACGGAGACAGCATCCGACGGGAGCTCCTGAGAATGTTCCATGATAGCCTGGCAGGGGGCACTGGGGGCCGGAGTGGGGACCCCTCCCTTCAGGCCACAGTTCCCTTCCTCCTACAGCTGGCGGTTATGTCACCAGCTTTGCTGGGCACAGTTTCTGGAGAACTGGTGGATTGCCTCAAGCCCCCAGCAGTGCTGAGTCAGCTGCAGCAACACCTGCAGGGGTTCCCCCGAGAGGAGCTGGATAACATGCTGAACCTGGCCGTGCACCTAGTGAGCCAGGCATCTGGGGCAGGTGCCTACCGCCTGCTGCAGTTCCTGGTGGACACAGCCATGCCTGCCTCAGTCATCACCACCCAGGGCCTGGCTGTGCCAGACACTGTGCGTGAGGCCTGTGACCGGCTGATCCAGCTGCTGCTGCTACACCTGCAAAAACTGGTGCATCATCGGGGAGGGTCCCCTGGGGAAGGGGTGCTGGGCCCACCCCCACCCCCCCGCCTTGTGCCCTTTCTAGATGCACTAAGAAACCATGTTGGAGAGCTGTGTGGAGAGACCTTACGACTAGAACGGAAGCGCTTCCTCTGGCAGCACCAGCTCTTGGGCCTGCTGTCTGTCTACACCCGACCTAGCTGTGGACCTGAGGCATTGGGCCATCTACTGAGCCGTGCCCGAAGCCCTGAAGAGTTGAGTTTGGCCACCCAGTTATATGCAGGGCTGGTGGTCAGTCTCTCTGGCCTCCTGCCCCTGGCCTTCCAAAGCTGCCTGGCTCGGATACATGCAGGGACTTTGCAGCCTCCCTTCACAGCCCGCTTCCTGCGCAACTTGGCACTGCTAGTGGGGTGGGAACAGCAGGGTGGCGAGGGCCCAGCAGCCCTAGGGGCCCGGATTGGGGAGTCTGCCTCAGCCCATCTGTCTGACTTGGCTCCTCTCCTGCTACATCCTGAGGAGGAAGTAGCTGAAGCTGCTGCTGCCCTTTTGGCCATTTGTCCCTTCCCTCTGGAAGCCCTGTCCCCCTCCCAACTCTTGGGCCTGGTAAGGGCTGGGGTGCATCGCTTCTTTGCCTCTCTGAGGCTGCATGGCCCCCCAGGCGTGGCCTCAGCCTCCCAGCTTCTCACCCGCCTCTCTCAGACCTCCCCAGCTGGACTCAAGGCTGTCCTGCAGCTGCTAGTTGAGGGAGCCTTACATCAGGGCAACGCAGAGCTATTTGGAGGGGAAGTGGATGGGAACAATGAGACTCTGTCAGTTATTTCAGCTCCTTTGGTCTCTGCCTCTCTGTTGGACATTAATCGGCGGCACACTGCAGCTGTGCCAGGTCCTGGAGGGATTTGGTCAGTTTTCCACGCAGGAGTCATCGGCCGTGGCCTAAAGCCACCCAAGTTTATCCAGTTAAGGAATCAGCAGGAAGTGATCTATAACACCCAGAGCCTCCTCAGTCTCCTGGTGCACTGCTGCAGTGCCCCTGGGGGTACTGAATGTGAGGGGTGCTGGGGGGCTCCCACTCTGAGCCCGGAGGCAGCCAAAGCAGTGGCAGTGACCCTGGTGGAGAGTGTGTGTCCTGATGCAGCTGGTGCTGAGCTGGCCTGGCCACCCGAGGAACATGCCCGGGCCACCGTGGAGCGGGATCTCCGCATTGGCCGGCGCTTCCGGGAACAGCCCCTGCTCTTTGAGCTCTTAAAGTTGGTAGCAGCTGCTCCTCCAGCCCTGTGCTACTGCTCTGTGCTTCTGCGGGGGCTGCTGGCCGCCCTCTTGGGTCATTGGGAAGCCTCTCGCCACCCTGATACAGCCCACTCCCCTTGGCAGCTGGAGGCATCCTGCACCTTGGTGGCTGTCATGGCCGAGGGGAGCCTCCTGCCACCAGCCCTGGGCAACATGCATGAGGTATTTAGCCAACTGGCACCATTTGAAGTGCGTCTGCTGCTGCTCAGTGTGTGGGGCTTCCTCCGGGAACACGGGCCCTTGCCCCAGAAGTTCATCTTCCAGTCGCAACGCGGCCGCTTCATCCGGGACTTCTCCAGGGAGGGTGGGGGTGAGGGTGGATCCCATCTGGCTGTGCTGCACAGTGTCCTCCACCGCAACATCGACCGTCTGGGCCTTTTCTCTGGCCGTTTCCAGGCGCCTTCACCGTCCACTCCCCTTCGCCAGGGGACATAGCCTTTTCCGTGTTCCAGAGGCCAAGGGAAGTTGAACAGTGAGAGAAGAGGCTAGGGTGCTGCACAAGGGTGGTTTATTTTCTAAGTCCTTGGCTTGAAGAGCGCTGTCACTTTTTCTCCCCCGCCTATTTTTCTAAATAAAATTTGCCAAGTTGAGTCCAGCGCCTCTGTCTGATACTTAGAGCGGGCAAAATCGGACAGCGCCTGGCTCTGGGCAGCCCCGCCCCGCCCCTGGCCCTGCCCCCTGAGAGCGAGCATTTTGATCACTCCGCCAATGCGACCGCCGCAGGGCCAATGAGAAAGCCGGAAGGGGCGGGCGCTAGGGTACGTGGCTCAACGCGCGCAGGGCCGGGGAGGGCCGGGGTCAAGGAGCAAACCCGGCACAAGATGGCGGCGGTAGCGGCAGTGGCGGCGCGTAGGAGGCGGTGAGGAGTCCAGAACCCTGGGGCGCGTCGGGGACGCCCCCAACCCCCCTAACGCCCATCTCTCTCCTTCCCGCTTGTTCTCCTGAGACTTTGCCACCCCCCCCTCGGCCTCGCGAGGACCCTTTGTCCCTCTGTAGGCGGTCTCAGGTGCCCCTGGCCCCCGACCCCTCCCCGCGACAGAAGAGCGTGGCGTTGGGGGCCTTTGCCCCTGGGGCTTCTCGCTCCGGCCCGGCGGCTCTTGGAGGCCGCAACTGTGCGCTCTGTCTGGCCTTGGCCACTCTCAGCCGCCGCCTTGCCCTGGCGGCTCGCGGTGGCCAATTCTGCCGCCTCCGGCATGCTGTGCACGGGGCCGCCAGCTTGGGGGAGTGGACGCAGTCCGGCCTCCGGGAACACAGCCTGCTGTCCTGGAGCCCCTCAGTTCGGGCTGGAAGTCCTACGTCCGGCAGTTCCGTCTGCACTACCCTTCTTGTCCAACTCCCCTAGAACCCCGGACCCTGCCCTGGTCTTGTCTTCTTCACGTGGACACCAGCCCTGGCTTGCTCGGTGTCCACGGAGGCTGGGCAGGGCTGGGGCAGGATCCAGTGAGTTCACACTCTGCCTGGATGATGTTGCTGCAACACAACACGGAATGGAATGGTTTGGTCAGCGCGCTCGAGTTTACATTACTGAAGAAAAGATTTGGAACACAGCAGCAGCACCAACAAGGCTTTTACCGTGACCTAACGGATGTACTGGGGTGGGAGAGGAGTGTACTGTCGACCACAGTGTAAAAGGCGTGGATCAGAAACTGCTCTCTGGGAGCCTGTGATCTGAAATAATAAACGGGTGCGACTTGCCCTGCGCTCATTCTTGACTTTGGCTTGTGATGGATCACCTTTTGTTCAGAGTATCCTTGAGGGCATCCTTGAGCTCTTAGGGCCTTCCAACGGGTCACATTTAAATGATCTTTAGAAATCCTGTCCCCATTAGCCCCAAATAGGGTTGGAGAGGGTATTTAACTTGGGCTGTGGCACAGAGTGCCTGCTTCATTCATTCCTTAGGACCTGTGGTTGGACACATGCCTTGCTGTTGAGTTTTCTGATAGCATTGCTTCTGCATCTTTTGCTAGTACATATTTCTGCTTGGCCTGTTACACCGCAGTGCTTTGTGTTTTCCTCACCTTTCTGTCTTGCTTAGTATGGAGTGTTTGTTTCGCATATTCAGAGGAACTGAAGGTCTTTCTGGTGGTTTCCTTTACCTTTAACTCTCAAGCAAATATTGATGCCAATACTATGTATATTGTGTATATAGTGAGTTCTACTCTTTTAGTTGACTTCTTAGTAGTTTGCAACGTTTTATTGCTTAGAAAAAGCTGGAAAAAACCTCCCTCACCCCCCTCACCCCCAATTTGGCATACTTTCTTAGAGTGTGTTCCTGGACTATGTGTATTGGAGTCATTGGGAGAGCAAATTCCTGGGGCATGGGAGTCTTCATGTAATAAACTCTGCAGGTGATTCTTGACAGACACTAAAGTTTGAGAACCTCTGCCTAACATTTACTCAGAATGGATGAATGTATCTTTCAAACTGATTATAGGCCTGTTAGTCCCTTATCTGTCATTTGATAGCATGTTGGAGAAATGACAGTCTTTGTTAACCCTCTTGGGGTGATGGTCCTCTGAGGCAGGCCCAGTACATCCTGTTAGTGCTTAGTGTGCTGTATTGTGCTATCGGGTCAAGTATATGAGCCCAGGAGTCAGGCAGAGCTGGGTTCAATCCAAGTTTACCCCCTTACTAGCTGTTCAATCTTGGACGAGTTACTTACCTTTTTATACCTCATTAAAGAAATAGTAATAATAAAAAAGAGGTAGCTGTGAGGATTCAGTGAGATAGTACATGTGAAGAAGTGGTTCTGAACCCTGGTTGCCCATTAGAATCATTTAGCATGCTTTTTATTTTATTTTTTAAATTTTTACTGGGAGGTCCCAGGGATCGAACCCAGGTCCCTCCATATGGGAGACGGATGCCCAACCATTTGAGCCACATCTGCCCACCAAGCATGCTTTTTAAAAAACACTGATGCCCAGGCCCCACTTCAGACCAATTAAATTAAAATCTCTGGGTGTGGGTCTTGGGACAGGACACTGATACTTAGCCAGGGTCCCGGGGGTACGTTAGAGCTCAATGCATGTTATTGTTATTCTTCTCAGGTTTGGGTACTAGTGGTGGTGACATGGTTTGAAGATAGAAGAGTGGAGAACAAAGGAACAAGATGCCTACATGGCAAGGGAAGTTAAGGCTGTAGCAACTGTGACCTGCAGGCTATTTGAGGGTTCATCTTAATTTTTCAATTTTCTGTGGCTTCACTAGATACTGTACCCATGGAAAGGCATTCTTGCTTTGTTTCTCTGTCCCACACACGTGGTACCACCATTCCCCTGGGGACTGGCTGTTACTGCTCCTATCCTCCGAGAGGCTGATGTAACCAGAGTCAATACCCGGGCCACTGAAGGCCTAAGATCCTTTGTCCACTTCCTCTGCCTTTTGAAGGGAAGGTGTGAGGGAGCCTGCTCCCCAGGACTGACGCTTAACCTCATGTCCACTCTGCTACTGTATCTATTTGATGGGAGTCTGTCTCTCTCCCCCCTTTCCTGAGCTGTCTTCTTGGACTGTGGCCGGAAAAGACCTTTCCCTCTGAAGGTGGGTCCCTTCCTGATTCCTGTTCTGATTGTTCCCTCTTTGTCATTTTTCTTCTCAGGCCTTGGGCAGGTTCGGTACTGGTTTGTTTAGGGGTTTGCCTGGGAGTTACCCTTGCTGTGGATAGAAGCAACTTTAAGACCTGTGAAGAGAGTTCCTTCTGCAAGTATGTTATTTCTGGGAGAGTGGGATGGAAAGTAGGGTAATGTGGGAGGTGACTGTGGCAGATGGGGTGGCTCAGGACACTGCAAGTGATAGAGAGATCCAGAAACTTTGGGTGCGCCCTCACACCTTATTGCCTAACCATTCCACTTGGCAGGCGGCAGCGAAGCATACGACCAGGCCTCTCTCCATACCGAGCCTTGCTGGACTCTCTGCAGCTTGGTCCTGATGCCCTCACAGTCCATCTGATCAATGAGGTCACCAAGGTCAGGGGAGGCAGGGAAGAGTCTGGTGGCGGGTAGGGAGATGCCAAGGGGTGGTTTGGGAAGTGGCAACCTGTAGCCAGCATCAGGCCCCAGCCTAATCTTGGGACTTTTCCTTTTTGAAGAACTCATATCTCAGGTTCCTTAGAGAAAGGATGGTAAAGAGGAGACCCTTTAGGAGGCAATGGGTTGAGAGGGCATTTCATGGTGTAGCTTCTTTCCCTTCTTCAGAGCTGAACCTCTGGCCCCCACAGGTGATGCTGGTGCTGGAGCTCCAGGGGCTTCAAAAGAACATGACTCGGATCAGAATTGATGAGCTGGAGCCCCGGCGGCCCCGATACCGTGTGCCAGATGTGTTGGTGGCCGATCCCCCCACAGCTGGGTAAATTTTTTCTGAAAATCACATCCATTTCCCCAACCCCTTTTCCTTTCCTGGTGGTTCTTTTTTCAGTGGCTGACTTTTCTTTCCCTCATTGGGGTAGTATCTGACTAGCACCTTGCCTCTTCTCAACTTTTTCCCTTTTTCTCTATTTCACTTAATTTCCCTTTAATCCTTTATCTTCGTTCATTTAGCAGATAGGTATATTGCTTCCTTTTCTGTGCCAGGTCTTGGCTGGCAATACAAGAGAAAGTAAGGCACAGATCATGCCCTCCAGGAAACAGGGTGTCCCTGTTTTCTTTCTCCTCTCTCCCTCCCTCCATCCTTCCCTTCCTTCCTATTTTTTTTCTCTCTTTTCTCTTTTCTCTCTTCTCTTCTCTTCTCTTCTCTTCTCTTCTCTTCTCTTCTCTTCTCTTCTCT
>JAKSZT010053990.1:2297590-2404107 GCA_026826555.1 Tolypeutes matacus | reverse complement strand
CTTCTCTTCTCTTCTCTTCTCTTCTCTTCTCTTCTCTTCTCTTCTCTCTTTCACTTCAGGTATTTAGAATGGGATCATTTAAATTCTTGAGTCATGAGAAACTGTCATCATTGTTCCATGCATGGCTCTCTATTAAATAATTAATTTAGAAAATCATATAGTAAGGACCTGTGAGCCCCTACCTGACCCAACCATATACTCCTCACTAACCTGTATCCCTGAATCCCCCAGGGTGATAGCGATTCTGAAGTTTTATCATTTACTTGCTTTTCTGTTTTTACAGTTTTTTTTTTTAAGCAGTTTTATTCACACCACCTATAATCCATCCAAAGTATACAATCAGTGGTTCTCAGTATAATTATACAGTTACGCTTTCATCACCACAATTAATTTTAGGACATTTTCATTGCTCCAAAAAGAAAAACCCCATGCCCCATATACCCCTTTATTATTGACACTTAGCATTGGTGTGGTATCTTTGTTACAATTGATGGAAGAGTATTAAAATATTACTGTTAAATAAAAAGAAAAAAGAAAAAATTGCTGTTAACTAGTCTATAGTTTGCATTATTTGTGTTTCTTCCCATTGTTCTTACAGCTTTACCGTTTTTATGTGTATATATACATATACGTATATATATGTAAATATATGCCTAAGCAGTAAATTATGAGGTTTTATTTGGTTTTTGAACTTTATAGGGAGAGTATCTCAGTGAATGTGGTCTTCTGGGATTTCCCTTTTTTGCAAAACTGTATTTAACTCTGTTTCATGTGATTCTAGTTCCCTCGTTTTTACTGCTATATAGTATTATGTTATATGAATGTACCCCATCTTATTTATCCATTTCTAAAGATTTTTTATTTATTTATTTATTTATTTATTTATGTATTCATTCATTCATTCATTCATTCATTCATTTATCCCCCCCCTTGCTGCTTGTGCTCGCTGGGTCAGCTAACCACGCCATGTGGGCGGGCTTGCCTTCACCAGGAGGCCCCGGGAACCAAACCCGGGGCCTCCCATATGGTAAACAGGAGCCCTACTGATTGAGCCACAGCCGTTTCCCTTATTTATCCATTTCTTTGTTGGTAATCATTTGGTTTGTTTCTAGTGTCTTGCTTTCCAAAGTGTTGCCATGTCTGTACCTGTCTCCTATGGTGCCTGTGTAGGAGTTACTCTTTGTTGTAGAGCTAGGAGGGGAACTGCAGGGCTGTTGAATAATGGGAATGATCAGCTTTCCAAGATAATGCTAAAGCGGTTATACCAGTTTATACTCCCACCACGAAAACAGAAGAGGGGTGGGATGTGGCTCAACTGGTTGGGCGTCCGTCTCCCATATGGAGGGACCCGGGTTCGATCCCCGGGACCTCCCGGTAAAAAAAAAAAAAAGAAAACAGAAGAGATCTTATTGTTCCACATCCTCTCCAACATGTGGTACTGTTGGACTTAATTTTTGTCCATAAAATGGGTATAAAATGGAATCTCGTGGTCTTTCTTGGTTGTCTTTCCTAGTTTATTTATGAGATTGAGCATCTCTTCATATGTTTATCTGTCATTCTAGTTTACTTTTGTGTGAATGAAATGGCAGTTCACAACTTATGCCCATTTTTCTCTTATGTTGTTTGTTCTTACCGATTTATAGATACTAAATATTCTTTTTTTTTTTTTTTTTTTTTTTTTTAAGATTTTATTTATTTATTCATCTATCCCCCCCTTGCTGCTTGTGCTCGCTGGGTCAGCTAACCACGCAGTGCGGGCGGGCCTGCCCCCACCAGGAGGCCCCGGGAACCGAACCCGGGGCCTCCCATATGGTAAACAGGAGCCCCACTGATTGAGCCACAGCTGCTTCCCCTAAATATTCTTGATAATTCTTTATCACTTTACATGTATTGAAGATGTGTTTTACCAGCTTATGTTACCTTTTTACTTTCCTAAAGGTGCCTTTAAAAAAGAAAACCTTTCTATTGTGAGAGTTCCCACATGCTCTGCACCTGTTTTCCCCTGTTGTTGCCATTACTGTGGTGCATTAGTTGCATCTACTGAATTGATACTGTTACATTATGACGACCTGAAGTCCACACTTTATTCATATTTCTTTAGTTTTATCTAATGTCCTTTGACTGGTCCAGGATCCTATCCCATGACATTTAGTTGTCATTTCTTAAACTCTTTTAGATTTTTAACAGTTTCTCAGATTTTCCTAAGGGTGTCTTTTGAGGAATAGAAATTCTTAATGTAGTAAATATATCAATCTTTTACTTTATCATTAATGCTTTCTCTGTTGTGTTAAAATAATCTCTGCTATGTTTGAATAATCCTCTACATCAAGGACAGAAAAATATTTATTTATATTTACTTCTAAAGCTTTTCCTTTTAAATTTTAAGTCATAAGCTGTCGTGTTGATATTTGTATACAGTATTGGGAAGCGGCTGTGGCTCAATCAGTAGGGCTCCCGTTTACCATATGGGAGGTCCCGGGTTCGGTTCCCGGGGCCTCCTGGTGAAGGCAAGCCCGCTCGCACGGCGTGGTTAGCTGACCCAGCGAGCACAAGCAGCAAGGGGGGATAAATGAATAAATAAAAAAAATCTCTGTATACAGTATGCAGTAGGGATATGATGATGCTTTTTTTTTTTTAATGAGAAGAATCTTTTTTTTCTTATCCATGACTGAATTGTCCTTGTCTTAGTTTGCCAGGCTGCTATGACACATACCATACAGTGGGTTGCTTTAAACAACAGACATTTATTGGCTCATGGTTTTGAGGCTAGAAGAGGTAAAAAAATTAAGAAACTGCCACAGATATGCTTTCTCCCCCAAGACAGTAGCATTCTGATGCTGGTTGCTGGCAATCCTTAGGTTCCTTGGCTTTGCCCTCACATGGCATGTCCTCTCCTTTCTCCTTTTGTGACTTCCAGGTCCTCTTTTTAAGGCCTCCAGTAATCCAGATTAAGATCCACCCTCATTCAGTTGGGCCACACCTAACTAAAAATAACGTCTTCAAGAGATCCTATTTACAATGGGTTCACACCCACAGGAATGTGGATTAAGATTAAGAACATATGTTTGTTGAAGTCCGTGATGCAACCTTCCACAGTCCTTTCCGTAGTGATCTGCCATGTCACCTTTGTTAAATTTCACAGTTCTCTTTGTGCTTTAGTGTGTTTCCAGGCCCTTAATGTGGTTCCTTTGACAATTTGACTATTACCACACTGCCTATAGCTCCATAGCAGGTCCTCCCTTTTTTTTTTTTTTTGGAGTGTCTTGACTACTCTCAGCTCTTTGCACTTCTTTATATCCCTTTATTTTTTTTTTATAATTCTTTATTTATTTATTTATATTTTATTTTTATTTTTTTTAAAGATTTTATTTATTTATTCATTTATTCCCCCCTTGCTGCTTGTGCTCGCTGGGTCAGCTAACCACGCCGTGCGGGCGGGCTTGCCTTCACCAGGAGGCCCCGGGAACCGAACCCGGGGCCTCCCATATGGTAAACGGGAGCCCTACTGATTGAGCCACAGCCGCTTCCCTATCCCTTTATTTTTTGCTTTTTTTTTTTTTTTTTAACTTTATTTTGTACATTTGATAATTGAAAATATAAACAATTAAAAACTAAAAAGTAAACACAGGTGAATAAATATATACATTTCTCAATTAAATGTAATAGATACATATAAATTTTTTTTGAATCAAATAATATATTTGGTTCTTAGTAACGCATTTATACAATATTTGTCCTTTTGTGTCTTGCTTGCTTCACTCAACATAATGTCCTCCAGGTTCATCCATGTTGTCATATGCTTTATGACTTCATTTCTTCTTACAGCTGCATAATATTCCATCGTGTGAATAGACCACAGTTTGTTTATCCATTCATCTGTTGATGGACACCTGGGTTGTTTCCAACTTTAGACAATGGTGAATAATGTTGCTGTGAACATCGGTGTGCAGATATCTGTTCGTGTCACTGCTCTCAGTTCTTCTGGGTATATACCCAGTAGTGGTATTTCCTTATATCCCTTTTGATCTCTTTCCCAGACTTTCTGTATCTGGCCGTGACGACAACAGTGTGGAGCTAACAGTGGCTGAGGGACCCTATAAAATCATCTTGACGGCACAGCCATTCCGCCTTGACCTGCTGGAGGACCGCAGCCTTCTTCTCAGTGTCAATGCCCGAGGACTCTTGGAATTTGAGCACCAGAGGGCCCCCAGGGTCTCGTGAGTACAGGGGATTGTGACTTCAGGGAACCTAATGCAAAAGAGCCTTAGGGATGTTGTGTGGTCTGGTGCACTGGGTTCCTTGGAGGAGGCAGGGTGGCAGGGCAGCCAGCTAGAGGCTGGGGCCTGGGAGAAGCTGTCCATCAGGGAGGGAAGGAACTAGACCCGGGTCCCAGTTTTCTCCATTTCCTGTTCAAACCAGGAGGCAGGCACTTTGGTCCCTGTGCTGTACCTCTGGGACGCCTGCCTGGGTCTGCCTCTCCCTCTTCCCCTTCTCTCACCATCACATTTCCCAGATTTATTTTTTTCCATTTTTTTTGTTTTGTTTTGTTTTGTTTTGTTTCTCCCCCCCACCCCATCTCTGGAAGTTTGTCAACTGAAACTCACTTTTATGTTTCTGTTTTTGTGTTGGTTTTGTGCCTCCTTTTTCCCTTCCCTACCCATCTCCTCCTGTCCCAGTTTCTCGGATAAAGTTAGTGTCGCGCTCGGTAGCATATGGGATAAGATCAAGAACATTTTCTCTAGGTAAATCCTTGGCCGCTGGTACTGTATCTGTTCCTCTACCCTTACCTGCCCTTTACTCTGGCCCTCAGGGGAAGTTCCTTGCCCCCACCCCCCACCCCAATGCCCCTACCCTTCATTCACTACTCTTTCCTCAACTGTGTGGCATCTGGTCCCTTGTTCCTCTGGTTGGGCGTTCCCTGGGAAAAGGAAGATGAAATGTTGGAAATCCTCAAGGGATGTCGGGAGCTTGTTGCTCTTCCAAGTAATGGGGAAAAATGCTGCTTATTGCTGGGGTTCCTGACTCTCATTTGGGGTGCATCTGAGGCCCTGGGCAGAGCTGCTTGCCAACTGCCCTTGAGAGCATTCTTTGGTAGAACCTTTTGTTTGAGACCCTGTGCACATCTGTAGAGGCTTGACCATGGTTTGACCCGCTTGCCTTTGCAAAACCCTTGTCAGACCAGGAAGCTGAGGCCCAGGGAGGGCAGCTGGGGTCAGAGTCTCCCAGTGGAGGCAGCAGAGCCAGGACTGGCATTCGGAATCCAGGCCCCTGAACTGGCCTGCCTGTCTCTTTTGGGATGCTGGCAGAAGCTGGTGATTTGGGCTTTTGTATGGAAGGCATCTCCTGGGGGTATTTGCTTCTCATTTCCCTTTCTCATTTCTCCCCCATCCTTTGCACACTTACCTGCTCACCGGGGGTCCTTCTCCAAACTTTAACATTCAGTCCCTTCCTCCAATGCCTTCGTTCCTTTGGACCCTTGGCTCTCTATTCCCCCACCCCTCCTTCCACTAGCCCCTCGTCCCTGCCCCCTCTGGATTGGAGCAGACAGCTCTCCTACCTTCCAGGCAAGGATCAAAAGACCCAGCTGAGGGTGATGGGGCCCAGCCCGAGGAAACACCTGGGGATGATGACAAGGCAAGTTGGAGGGAGTGGGTGGTTGGAGGATAGGGCTGGCTGGGAGGCAGGGAGGCTGGGATGCTAGAAGGGAAAGGTCCACAAGAAACTTGAGCTTAGCCTTGCCATCAGGGATGGGATTTAGAAAACGGAAGGGGGAGAAGAGAGAACCTGGTGTATGATTGGGTAGTGGTCCTCTTTCCTTTTTACAGCCAGAAGAAACCCAGGGGAAGGCAGAGAAAGATGAGCCAGGAGCCTGGGAGGAGGCATTCAAAACTCACTCTGACAGCAAGCCGTATGGTGAGGGGCTGGGCGAGCCTTGGGCAGGGTGCTGGGAGTCCTTGCCAAGCAGAAGCCTTCGAGCACATCCTCTGCTTTACTTCCAGGCCCCACGTCTGTAGGTTTGGACTTCTCTTTGCCAGGGATGGAGCATGTATATGGGATCCCCGAGCATGCAGACAACCTGAGGCTGAAGGTCACTGAGTGAGTCCCACGGTGACATCAGGATATAGGGGGATGAAGGGGAAGGGAGAAGTCAGGGCTGTGGGGAGATGTGCATGCAGATTGGATACCCCAGGTGAGTGTGGATCACATCCTTTGCCTAGGTCACTTTTGGTGATCAGAGAGTTCTTCATTGAGATAGGACATAAGGGCCAGTTGTTATTCCTTACCTTATGGGCCGGGGGTTGTGTGTGCCGCAGCCTGGGGCCAATCATCAGCTCAAGTCTTTTTTTTTTTTTTTTTTTAAAGATTTTTTTTATTTATTCATTTATCCCTCCCATGCTGCTTGTGCTCGCTGGGTCAGCCAACCACGCCGTGCGGGCGGGCCCGCCCTCACCAGAGGCCCTGGGAACCGAACCCGGGGCCTCCCATATGGTAAACGGGAGCCCTACTGATTGAGCCACAGCCGCTTCCCAGCTCAAGTCTGTCTCTGCCTGCAGGGGCGGGGAGCCGTATCGCCTCTACAATCTCGATGTGTTCCAATATGATCTGTACAACCCCATGGCGCTGTATGGGTCTGTGCCTGTGCTCCTGGCACACAACCCTCATCGGGACTTGGGCATCTTCTGGCTCAATGCTGCAGAGACCTGGGTTGACATCTCTTCTAACACTGCAGGGAAGGTGAGAGCACAAGTCACAGGGAGAAATGAGGGAATGACTTTCCAGGCCTTGAGCCAGATGAGGATGTGAGGGGTATTAGCTTTGAAGAGGCTGGTGGGATAGCCTGTCTGGGGATTGGGTGAGGGAAGAGTTCCTCAGTCACTCCCAGAACATGTACACTTGTGGGGAAGTCATTGCTTTTTCCAGTCCAAAGATGCATGTATGACTCAGTACCTTTTTCATTGAGTACACTAGGCTATAGTGCAAAGTCAGGTAGAAAAGGCCTCACTCTCGAGGCATGGGAGGTGGCGAGACAGACGGTCAACACATAAAGAAGGCAAGACGATTTCAGAGGTGGGAAGTGCTAAGGAAGAAAGTAAACAGAATGAGGGCAGTGGTGCTTTAGATAGTGTGATCTAGGAAAGCTTCACTGAGGAGGTGACATTTGATTTCATACCAAAATGATTCACTAAGAGCCAGCTGTGTGAGGACTCTGAGAAGAAAATTGCTGCTTTTTCTTTGAGTTGGGGAATGAGAGAGCAGGTCTCTCATCTTTCTCTGGTCTTCTCTACAGACCCTTTTTGGGAAGATGCTGGACTACCTGCAGGGCTCTGGAGAGACCCCACAGACAGATGTTCGTTGGATGTCAGAGAGTGGCATCATTGATGTCTTTTTGCTGCTTGGACCCTCTGTCTCTGATGTCTTCCGGCAGTACGCAAGTCTGACAGGTAGGTACATGGTCTCCCCCTCTGTGTCATCTGGCAGCCTCATTTTTCTGCATTTTCAGAAGTCCTGTGCCTCAGCCTGTTTTCTAGCCTGGGACCCTTCAGCCTCCCTCCAGTTTATAAGCCTCCCTCAATTTCTGGGTGTCCCCACTGGTTCCAGGTTGGGTCCAATCCCCATTGTGACCCCTGTCCCTTGCATAACCCACAGGGACCCAGGCATTGCCCCCGCTCTTCTCCCTCGGCTACCACCAGAGCCGCTGGAACTACCGGGATGAGGCCGATGTGCTGGAAGTGAATCAGGGCTTTGATGATCACAATCTACCCTGCGATGTCATCTGGCTGGACATTGAGCATGCCGATGGCAAGCGGTACTTCACCTGGGACCCCAGCCGCTTTCCCCAGCCCCTCACCATGCTTGAGCACTTGGCTGCCAAGAGACGGAAGGTAAGAGGACTGCAGCCATAGTCAGTGTCAGGGTAAGGCTGCAGCATGAGAAGTCTGGAGAGTTCTGGCCACCTGTGCTTCTGGCCCACAGCTGGTGACCATCGTGGATCCCCACATCAAGGTGGACTCTGGCTACCGCGTACATGAAGAGCTGCGGAACCAGGGACTGTATGTTAAAACCCGCGATGGCTTAGATTATGAGGGCTGGTGCTGGCCAGGTAGGCAGGCCCAGAGTTGAGGGAGAGGCTCATCAGGGAGCAGGGAGGTAGAACGATGGTTTTTGCCCCTTAAGGTGTTGACAGCCACGTTTAACTTCTCTCAGGCTCAGCTAGTTACCCTGACTTCACTAACCCCAGGATGAGGGCCTGGTGGGCTAATATGTTCAGCTTTGACAATTATGAGGTAAGGAAGGACCGCGACTCACCCTGTACCTGACATATGCCTGTCTTTCCCACCCTGCCTCCCTGAATCAGTCATTCTCTGCATGCCACGCCCACTTTGGTTAGCTGCCTATAATGTCTAGGGGAGCCTTGATGAACCTGGGAGGGCTCTAAGAAATGTATCTTTCTAGATCCTTCATTGCTCTTTGCTCTGACACTTGTCTTTCTCCCCTCCATCCTCCTGTCCTCATTTTCTGCCTTGTATTCCCAGGGCTCAGCTTCCAACCTCTATGTCTGGAATGACATGAATGAACCATCTGTGTTCAATGGCCCTGAGGTCACCATGCTCAAGGATGCCCAGCATTATGGGGGCTGGGAGCACCGAGACGTGCATAACATTTATGGTTTCTACGTGGTAAGGGTCTGGGAAGGGGAGGCTGGAGGACGGAGGGGGACCTGGGCCCAGAAATTGTGGGCCAGGGAACTTGCAACAGATGGCATCTGGCTTTGGCTTCTCACTGCCCAGTCTCTTCCCTCTCCCCACCCAGCACATGGCGACTGCTGATGGGCTGGTGCAGCGCTCTGGGGGTGTAGAACGTCCCTTCGTCCTGAGCAGGGCTTTCTTCGCTGGCTCCCAGCGCTTTGGTAAGATTTGGAGACTAGAGCTGGGGCAGAAGGTTGTGGAAGCCAGATTGGAGTTGCTGTGTGGCCTGGGCCTAGGTCTCTGAGAAATCTGTCCACATAGCAGTTCTCTGAGCACTGCATGCTATATCCTCCCAGCTGTGTACTTGAGTGTGAGCTAGGGAGTGGGAGGTTTTTGTGAATTCTGCCGTCTTCAGCAGGATCCTGGGGGCCCCAGAGCAGATGTGGCAGAGCAGATGTGGCAGATCAGAAGGGCCAGCTATGTAAAAGGCTGAGCCCCTTCACTATTTGCAAATTTCCTCCCTTTTATTTTCCTCAGGAGCTGTGTGGACGGGGGATAACTCTGCTGAATGGGACCATTTGAAGATCTCTATCCCTATGTGTCTGAGCTTGGGGCTGGTGGGAATTTCCTTCTGTGGAGGTGAGGGAGGAAGGGATTTGGGGAGTTGGTTTGGTGGGAGGGGGTAAGGTGAAGGGCACAGTGCCTAGGCATGACAGAGCCAAGAGTCCAGTTGGGTTGTGGGACCTTGGGAAGCTCCTCAGAGAGCATCCTTCCTTCACCTCTTTTCCAACCTGCTTCCTCTCTCCCCTTTCCCAGCCGATGTGGGTGGCTTCTTCAAAAACCCGGAGCCAGAGCTGCTTGTGCGCTGGTACCAGATGGGTGCCTACCAGCCATTCTTCCGAGCACACGCTCACTTGGACACGGGGCGACGGGAGCCATGGCTGTTACCATCTCAGTACCATGACGTAATCCGAGATGCCTTGGGACAGCGATATTCCTTGCTGCCCTTCTGGTACACCCTCTTCTATCAGGCCCATCGTGAAGGGATTCCTGTCATGAGGTGAGGCATTCAGTTGGGTCTGTGTAGAGGGGTTGAGGTGCCCAGGGAACTCTTTCCTCTTTCACCAGGATCTTGTAAGAGGGAAAGCTAATTTCAAGGTCAAGAGTTACTGGGAAGAACAGGGATGAATCATTGCAGTAAGCATTTATTTAGTGCTTACCCCATGCAGGCATTATTCATCACTGGATACCCAAAGCCTAAAACAAGACAGACAAGTCGCCTATCCTTGTGGAACTAATATTCTAGCAACTTACATTCTTACAAACCTGTAAATAAATAAATAAATAAATCTTCAAACAGTGACAAGCTCTTTGAAGAAAATAAAACAGAGTAATAGAATAAGATGGTCAAAAAAGCTTCTCTGAGAACCTCATGTGAGCTGGGACCTGTGTGATGAGGGAGACAGATTTTTGTGAGCTAGAGGAAGAATGTTCTAAGCAGAGGGGACAGCAAGGGCCAAAATCCTAAAGTTGAAATGAGTTTATTGTGTTCTAGGAGTAGACAAAAGCCAGTGTGTCTCGGGAGAAAGGAAGCAGAGGGAGAGGTAGGCACTGAGGTTGGAGAGAAAAATACAGACTTAATCGTGGGGGGCCCTGGAGGCCAGGGGAATGAAGTGTGGGAGGAGACTGCTGGAAGGCTGCTGTGCAGAATAATTTGAAGAGGGGTTGAGGGAGAAGGAAGGGAGATGGGTTAGGAAGTTAAATGACTAGACCAAAGTTAGGTTATGGAGCTGAGGTCTGAACTCCAGCTGGGTTGTCTGTCTACAATTTCCTCTGTCTGAACATTGTGGTATTCTTAACACCAATTCTTGAGGAGCATCTTTGACTTCTGCCCAAACACCAAGTCTTTCCCTTTATTGTCTTCCTTCCTAGGCCCCTGTGGGTACAGTATCCTCGGGATGTGACCACCTTCAGTATAGATGACCAGTTCCTGCTTGGTGAGAAATGGGGTGGACAGGTAGTGGTTGGTTGGGATGGAGCTGAGAAGAAGTGAGCATTTGCAGCAGATATGTCTGTGGATGCCCAGGGAGGAAGGGGTGAGTGAGGCTGATGATATAAGGGGCAGGTGCCTTGATGTTCCCTGGTCTGGGAGCTGAGCCCCTCAGCTCAGTTGATTCTGTTCTGGTGTTTTAGGGGATGCGCTGCTGGTTCACCCTGTTTCAGACTCTGGGGCCCATGGTGTGCAGGTCTATCTGCCTGGACAAGGGGAGGTGAGTTAAGGGAGAGCATGGTAGGGAAAGACGGTAGAAGTTAAAGGGGTATAACCGGCTGGTGGCCCCTGTGCACTGACTGACCCAGTTTTATCTCTCTTCTGCTGCCCACAGGTGTGGTATGACACTCAGAGCTATCAGAAGCATCATGGTCCCCAAACCCTGTACCTGCCTGTAACTATAAGCAGTGTGAGTATGCCAGCCCAGCTGCCAGCTCTATCTGCCTGTAGGTTTCCAGAAGGGGAAAGAGTGTATGCTTTGGGATTCAGTACCTAAGTGAGCACAGATGGCCAAGAGCAGAAGACTTTTGAGGGTCCCAAGGTTGGATGAGAGGGTGACCTCACCCCAGCACTGCTCTTGCCCTAGATCCCTGTGTTCCAGCGTGGAGGAACAATCGTACCTCGATGGATGCGAGTGCGGCGTTCTTCAGAATGTATGAAGGATGACCCCATCACGCTTTTTGTTGCACTCAGCCTCCAGGTGAGTGCACAGGCAGGGAGCCTCCTGAACCATTTGCCCACCTTACTAGGATTCAATCCCCTGGGGATGTGCCCCTGGCTCCCTCTTGAGCTTGGGCCCTCTCCCACTTCTTGCTCAGGGTACAGCCCAAGGAGAGCTCTTTCTGGATGATGGACACACATTCAGCTATCAGACTCACCATAAGTTCCTGCTGCGACGCTTCTCATTCTCTGGCAGTACCCTTGTGTCCAGGTAATGGAGTATTCATTCTTCCTTGGCAGTCTCTGGAGGAGTCTGGGCTTTGGGGATGCTCATAGTTCACTGTGCTCTTCCCTTGCATCCTGACCTTGTTTTGGGTCTTCTTCCTTCTGCTCTGATCTTTTCTTGGTGTCCATCCACGTTTGCCCCCACCAGCTCAGCAGACCCCAAAGGCCACTTAGAGACACCAGTCTGGATTGAGCGAGTGGTGATACTCGGGGCTGGAAAGCCAGCAGCCGTGGTACTCCAGGCAGAAGGTGAGTGAGGTATCTGGCCTCGGCAGTGGGGAAAGCAGGGCAGCAGAGCCGAGGCTGGGGGCAGCCTATGCCTGTGGGAAATCCTGTTGCTATAACCACGGACCTCTTCTTCCTCCTCTAGGATTTCCTGAAAGCCGCCTGTCCTTCCAGCATGACCCTGAGACCTCTGTACTGATCCTGCGTAAGCCTGGCGTCAACGTGGCATCCAACTGGAGTATACACCTGCGATAACCCAAGGGATGTTCTGGGGTTGGTAGGGGTGGGGTGGGGGGTGGGGGGTGAAAGTTACTCTTCTTTCTGCCTTGGAGTCTGACCCTCTCCAGACATCACCTTTCTTATCCCAAGACTCAGATTCTGCCAACATCTGGGCAGGTGAGAGGGCTGTCCCTGGGCTGTGAATTCCTCTTGTGATCTGACCTTGCCCACTCTCTTGACACCAGGCCTTTTCCTTTATCCCCCAACATCCTGTTGCTCTAACTGGAGCACGTTCACCTGTGAAGATCTGGGAACCACAGGGTCCTTGCTCCTCCTTTCCCTTCTGTGGGAGCCCTGAATCTCCTTCCCTAGATACTGTCCACTCATCCTCTTTTGTGTTGATGCCATTTCTTGGAAGATGGAGAGCAGTGAGATTAAGGCTCTTTGCTCCTTCCCCTCTCCTCCCACCAATCTGCTGTCCCTTTTGTTTCTCCCTTCTGTCTCTGCCTTGTCAGCCCTCCCCTTTTTTATGCCCCACTGATACACTGGGACCACCCCTTACCTGGTAGGGGATGCATGGATCAAAGGAGTGAGGTTGCTGGAAAACATCCACTTCCCTCTTGTCCCAACCTTTTCCTCTCCCTGGTACCTTTTAGAGCTGCTGCATTCTGACAAGGGGCAGTTCTACCTCCCCTGTCCTTTGGGGGAAAGAAGTTTCCCCTCCTCCATAAGAGGGGATGGGCATTAAGCTTCTTTTGGCCCCTTCTTGTCCCCTTGGGGGTCATTTAAGATGGAGAAATAAGTTGTGGTTTCACTGAATCACTGTCATCTGTATTTATTGCTGGGAGAAGGCTGAGGGTGGGGGGAAATGATCATGTGTGCCCAGGATTGGCCTGAAGCAGCCCTGGGTGGGGGTGGGGACTAAAGGGTGACAAGGGGGAATATTTGTGGGAATTTTTTACTTCCTCTTGGTCCCCACCTGTGACAGGTTTTGATAAAAAGAAGAAATAATAAAGAGAAAAACCTTAAATAACTGTCAGGTGTCTGGGTTCTAATTCTGGTCTGAGCCACAGATCTACCCTAGAAGCCTCAGGGCCTTGAGATCTTCATCTGACTTTAGTGTAAGCCTCAACGATTCAGCAAAATTAGCATGAGAAAGTCTTCCTCGGTGTGTTGGATGCCCGTTTTTTTCCAAAGAGGAGCCCAGCAAGGTTCTAGTAGGTTTGGTTAGTAAGCAGTGACCAGAGGTGATGAGGGCACTCTTGGATAGAAAGAATCATACAGTCATATTCTCATACTAAAGGTGCCTCTCTTTAGCTAACAGCATTTTTAAAAATTCCTTATTATTTTAGAGACAGGAAATAGTTTCCTCCATTTTGTAGACTGATTACCAGCCTTGGAGATTGTGTTGCAAGGAACTTTTTTTTTTTTTAAATGACACCTCAGGATGGCTTATGCCTATGCAGAGATGGAAGATTATCAGGGATGTGTTCATGGAACTCCCCAGCTCAGGAATTATTTCTGAGCAGTCCCTCTGGGAGGTAGCCCACAGACTTGGCACCCACCTCTCCCCTTGTCTTTAGAAATGTGGGGCAGAGGAAACAGGGATCCTGGGCACAGGAGAAAATTGCCCTAAGGCAGTTTACAGGATTTTTCTCAGCCTTACTTTCTTAGCTATAAAATGGACATATCTTGAAGGATTGTAGTGAGGATTGGATGAAAAACACCAGAGAACAGGCTTGACACAAGGTAAACCCCAGATTTCACTCATTCGTGGAGCAGGTGTTCGTCGAGCAACTGCTGTTGGGTGCTTGTGGTGAAGGAATCAGTGTAAAGAGAGCACAGAAACTGGATTTCCCAGGCGGTTCCGTGCGCCTGGGTTCTAGAAGACGGCCCTACGTGCTCCAGCCCGGCTCCTCCTGGCTGCCGGCCACCCGTGCTTGACACGCCGGAGATGACGTCGCCTCGTCCCGGTGGTCCCCGGAACCAGGCGGCGGGGCCGGAAATTCACTCTGGAAGGGAGAGCAGGCTGGCCGGAAGTGGGCCCCGGCGGGCGCCGCCAGCCCCAGCTCCCGGGAGCCCGCCGAGGGCCGCGCGAGGAAGGCGGGGAGCGGCGCGGGGCGGGGCGGCTGCAGGGGCGGGGCGCGGGGAGGGCGGTGACCCGGCGTCCCCGCGGGACCCTGCCTGCCTCGGCGCCGCGGGCGGCGCGGCCATGAAGCTGAAGCTGAAGCTGAAGAACGTGTTTCTCGCCTACTTCCTGGTGTCGATCGCCGGCCTCCTCTACGCGCTGGTGCAGCTCGGTGAGCGGGGCGGGGCGGGGGTGCGGCGGGCCGGCCCGAGGGCGCCCGCGGCCGTGCGTCCCGCCCTGGGCCTGAGCCCCGGCGCAGCGCCGTTCCGCCCGCGGGGCCGTCTGCAGCCGCGGGCCCACTCCCCTCTCTAGATGGCCCCATGTGAAAGGCACATGCCTTCCCTGAGCCTGCCAGGCTCCGCATGTGTCCGCCGCCGGCCGCCTCTCCAGGCCCCTTTCCCAGCCCTCGCCTTCCTGGGCGCCCGCCAAACTGGCCTCCTGGCAGTTTATCAAAGACCCTGCGCTCATTGCTTCCTCAGGCCCTTACCCTGTTTCCTCTGTCCAGCTCGTCTCGGCTGCCCCTTTCCCAGCCTTCATATGCCCCCTTAAATGTCACTTCCTCATAGAGGCCGATCCTGACCACCAAAGCCGTCCGTCCTATTCTTGATTTCCCTTTTATTCTCTATTCTGTTTGCTTCCTTCGTGACCCTTACTACAATTTGTAACGACTTTATTAGTTTGTTTTTCGCTTGGTGCCTGCCTCCTCCCGTTAAATTGAAAGCCCTTGAGGGCAGGGGCCTTGTCTCTTGTTCCCTGCTGTATCCCCAGCATCTAAGGCAGTGCCTCACTGTAGGAGCATTCAATAAATATTTATTTAATAATGGAATGAATGGACTTAATGATGAGTCTTTGGTCGCACAGCCAAGGGGACAGACCGAACCTGCATCGTCTCTTATGTAGAGATGTAGAGATAGCCACTGCATGAGGTTTTTGAAAGACTACCCTGTTTAAGGAGATTGACTTGTTCTGTATGACTCCAGAAGGCAAAATTAGAACCAGCAGGCAGAGGATGGAGGCAGATAATCAACTCAAGACCCAAACAGAAATGGTAACAGCTGGAGTTCATTAAAGAAGGGGAGGCGCTGCTAATTGAAGCAGAGTTCCCCATGTTAGAGAAGTTGTTGGGGGATTCCTGCATTGGTTCGAAGTTTGAAGAAGGTTCTGGTCCTTTGGGATGCTGAACATCCTGTGGTTCTCTGCCCTCATCCCTTTTGCCCATCGCTGCTCCCTGGGACCAGGCCAGCCGTGCGACTGCCTCCCTCCCCTGCGGGCAGCGGCAGAGCAGCTTCGGCAGAAGGACCTGAGGATTTCCCAGCTGCAAGCTGATCTCCGACGCCCACCCCCTGCCCCTGCCCAGCCCCCTGAACCTGAGGTCTTGCCTACTATCTATGTTGTTACCCCCACCTATGCCAGGTATGGGCTCTGGTACAACCAAGGGGGCTGCATGCACCAAGGGATTGGGTTGATGAGGAGTTTGGGGAGGCTCTGGGCCAGGGGCTGTTCCTCAAACTAGGGCATACCAAACAGCAGGATAAATGAGGCACTTCTTTTTTTCAAAGACTTGTGGGGAAATGGTTCTTTTTCTATTAAAATAGAGATGTACTATGAAGTAAAATGCAATATGCTTGCTAAAATTTTAAGATAGAGTGATAAGTTTCCAAAGAAATTTTAAGTTTGCCAATGAGTTTATCCTCCCTCCTTCGGAATTCTTGGCAAGAAAGTCTGAGAACCCCTGACTAAATTAAAGTAGAAAGAAGCTGGGCCCTGGCAAGGTCTGGGAATACCAAGATCTGGGACTGGTAACACTAGTTACTATACTTACAGCGTGGTTACTCTCTACCAGGTGCTGTGCTAAATGCCTACATTTGTAACCTTAAAAAAAAAAATCACTAAAACTGTAGCTTTATTACTGATAACGCTGAATGGGGAATGTGGTTTTGGATCTGTAGACAAAAGGGCCTGCTCACACACCTCCCTGGAATCAGATGACTGGCCCACCTGGGCTCAGGCACTCCAAACCACCACAGTCCCCACTCACATCATCCCCGGGCAGGCAGGCAGCGGCATCAAACTGGGCTGAGGAAACTGAGGCTCAAGGAGATTGAGCCATTTTCCCAGGGTGTCTCTACCTAATAAGTTATAAAGCTGGGATTCAAACCCAGATCTGATTCCAAAGCCTCAGTTTTTAGTCTCCCACAGCCAGAGCTCTGGGGTTGAGGTGGGTGACAGACATGGCCTGGAAGGACAGGGCAGGTGTCAATGTGGAGTTGACAGGCAAGAAAATGGAAGTTTGGGGCCTGGTTGGGGACAGGCCATGGAGGATGCCAGGAATACCCCAGGAGAAGCCATATGTCCTGGCTGGGGTGGGCAGATGGGGTTTACCTGCTTCTCTCCTGCTACATCCCCCCCCCCCCGCAGGCTGGTGCAGAAGGCGGAGCTGGTGCGGCTGTCTCAGACACTGAACCTTGTGCCACGGCTGCACTGGCTGCTGGTGGAGGACGCTGAGGGCCCCAGCCCACTCGTCTCGGGGCTGCTGGCTGCCTCTGGCGTCCTTTTCACACACCTGGCAGTTTTGACTCCTAAGGCCCAGCGGCTTCGGGAGGGGGAGCCAGGCTGGGTTCGGCCTCGTGGTGTGGAGCAGAGGAACAAGGCCCTGGACTGGCTCCGGGGTGGAGGGGGTGCTGTGGGGGGGCAGAAGGACCCACCCCCACCAGGGACCCAGGGAGTCGTGTACTTTGCTGATGATGACAACACCTACAGCCGGGAACTTTTTGAGGAGGTGAGTACTGGGATGGGAAGGGGGAAGAAGGCCAAGTGGGCGCAGTTTCATCTGTTGCCTTGGATACCAGTGTTACTTAGGCTGCTGGGGGGGGACGACAGTGGGCCAGAGTGACCCAAGTGGTCCTTCCGCTGCTGCTTTTCCCCTGGGCCACCCGCTCTCTGTTTCTTCTCTCTTGTACCTGTTAGATGCGCTGGACCCGTGGTGTCTCAGTGTGGCCCGTGGGCCTGGTGGGCGGCCTGCGATTCGAGGGCCCGCGGGTGCAGGACGGCCGGGTTGTGGGCTTCCACACGGCATGGGAGCCCACCAGGCCCTTCCCCGTGGATATGGCAGGGTTTGCTGTGGCCCTGCCCTTGCTGCTGGCTAAGCCCAGTGCCCAGTTTGATGCCGCTGCTCCCCGGGGCCACCTGGAGAGCAGCCTCCTGAGCCACCTCGTGGAGCCCAAGGACCTGGAGCCACGGGCTGCCAACTGTACTCGGGTAAGGGGACGGAGGTGGGCACCGACACAGGCTCTGTGTGCACTGACGACGGGAGAAGTGGAGTGAGGTCCTAGGGAGGAGGATTGGGGTGGTGGTTTGAACCAGGAGAGACCCTTGAGATCTCTTGACTCAATCTTGTTTACTTTACTGAAGGGGAAACTGAGAGCCAGGGGGTTCTAAGGGAGTCCTGGGAACCCATGTGGCACAGAGAGGATAAAGTGGTACGGCCCTGTTTTGGAGGCATTAATACCTTCCTCTCCCTGCCCTTCACACTCATCACCAACAATGTGTGTATAGAAGGGAGCTGAAGAATCCATTCTACACTGAGAGCCCCAGAGGCCTGGCCACAGCTGGACCCAGTTCTAACCGAAACCTTCCTGGTATAGGTACTGGTGTGGCATACACGGACAGAGAAGCCCAAGATGAAACAGGAAGAGCAGCTGCAGCGGCAGGGCCGGGGCTCCAACCCCGCCATTGAGGTGTGATGGCAGCCCCACCCTGACTACCACCTCTTTTTGGGCACAGACCTTGTGGGATTGGGCCTCTGGCCTGCCCAGGATGTGGGTTTCCAAGTCCTGACCCCTCAGAGTGAGGGGTGGCCCCTCTGCCCCTCCAGCCCCAGGGTGTGGCCCAGCTGACTCTCCCAGCCTGCCAGGTGGCACTGCCCACAGGCTGGAGGACAAGCAGCCCTTGTATTGGGCCAGGTCAGCCCTGCCTGGGACGGAGCAGAAGGACAGAGGCGCTCAGGAGGGAGGGCAACTGAGTAACTGGGTAACTTATTGGGGCTGGGCATGCACTGGGGGGCTGGAGGAGCTGGGCTGGACCCTCCCCACCTGAGCATGCTGAACCCCCACCCCTTGCCTCCAGAATAAAGACTCAATCTGGAGGGGCTTCTGTCTTCCTTCACTTAGCGTGTCTGGTCTCACCCTTGTTCACGTGTGTGCAAGGCACCTGTTGCTGCAGAGGCCCAGTCAGGGTCAAAATCTTGGAGTCCTGGCTTTGCCATCAGAGGGAAATCAGTTCTCTCAGGGACCCCCATCCTCTTGACGAGAAGGAGCAGTGACTTTAGTCCAAAAGCTTTACTGAGTCTGTACAGAGCAGTTTCCAGTCCTTCCCGTATCACTTTCCCCATCACCCTGTTTTTTCTGGTCCCCGCTCATTCTGGCTGCAGGAGCTAGGCCCTAGGACCCCTGCTTTTCCCCCTCTCCTGAGTCCAGCTTGCTGACTACCCATTTCCCCCTCTAATCCCAGGGACCTCCCGTGGAGCCTTGGTCAGGGCTTGGGAGGTTTCCAGACTTGCCCCCTACCCCCACCCAAAGCTCCAGGCCTCTAGGCCTCAGGTAGACCCTCCTAGGGAGGTGCCTCTTCTTGGGGGGCCTCCTCAGGTGCTGGTCTGTGGGCAGTCCCTCCCTGCAGCCACCCTGTTTTCAACATGTCCTTCAGCCCACTAGGAAAGAGATAGCCCTGGGTCTCTCCCTCTGTACCGATGACTCCCCCAAGCCCCTCCAGTGCCGTTTGCAGGTACCGCAGGCCCAGGAGCACCAGAGCCTGTGGAGAAAGCAAGGGGCAGAGGTCACATTGGGTTGGCAGTTCCAGGGGTTCCCGATGGAGACCACAGATGCTTTGCTGACTCACCTGCAGCGGGAAGGTGACTGCCAGCATGCTGCCCAGCGTGCTCGCCAAGCCCTGCAGGTGTCCCAGCAGCACCCCATGGCACCCGTGGGCCCAGAGGTTTAGGTGGGGCTGTCGGGGATCGAAGAGGGGGTGGGCGTGGGGGTCTGAGAGCCGGCTTTGCAGGCAAGGCCGGGGTGAGTGGGGGTTGCAGCAGGAGAAGGGGACCCCATCAGTCAGGTAGAGGCCCTCCACGTTGCTCTGGATCCGGCTGCAGAGGGAGAGGCAGAGTTAGTAGTCCCTGACTACTTCACTGGGGGCCAGGCCCGCACAATTCCTTTCCACCACAGCCCATCTTACAGATGAGGAAATGGGCCCAGAGCGGTTTGGTAACATGTCCTGGGTCACACGGCTGATAGATGGCACAGCCAGAATCCACTCTCATCCACTATTCTGTCTATTGCCAGTCTGGGTGAGGCAGGGTTTCCCGGCAGCAGGAGGGAGCACAGCTGCGGGGAACGAGGACGGGGAGGGGGAGAAGCAAATCACTCACTTGACCACGTCCTGGTCATTTGGGTCCAGGTAGCGGCTGCTGACCCACTGGACCCCAAACCAATCCTTGTAGCCGTGGCGCCCGCAGCAGTGGTGCCTCAGCTGCAGCTCGTCCATCAGCCGCTTGGCATGACAGTGCCCCGGCACCTCTGTGTCCTTGTAGTGAGCCAAGGCGGTCCCCAGGCCCTCCTCCAGCCCTGAGGCCAGACTCCCAGGCAAACCCAGGGCTAGCCCCAGGGCGAGGACCAGGAGGCCCCCACCCCCCACAGTGCCGGCCATTAGCAGAGGGCCCAGGACCCCTCGCCAGGGAGGGTATTGGGCCGCATCCAGACTGGCTCTGCTGGCCCCCACACCCACCAGTCCTGTGCTCAGAGCCACTGTGCCCGCTGCCAGGGCAACCTTGGGCAGGGCAGGGAATGGGCAGGAGGGCGCCAGGAAGGTGCCAAGGTGCCACAGCTGGACCAGGAGGTGCCCACTACAGAGGAGGGTGAGGCCACTGGCCAGCACCAGCAGCCAGGAGACGAGCCAGAGGCCCTGCGCCAGACGGATTCGGGGCTGGAGGGGCAGCACCAGGGGCAACACTGGCGCCATCTCCCATCTCTGCCCAAGGGAGTGCTGGGCTGTTGGGGCTGGCGGTGGCCGCGGCAGGACGCTGAGTCAGCCCTGCTCGGCTTGAGCCGGGCTAATGCCACCCTGACCCCAATACCCTGGGCATCCTCCCATCCCCAGCCTTAATAACCCGCCGCCCAGGCCCCTGCCAGCCTCAATCCGGGGTGCCTGGGCCTTGCCCCTTAGGAAAAGCCCCGCCCCCGGGCAGAGGATTCATTTCGTGACCCCGCCCCTGCCCTCGCGGAAGTAGGGGGCCGATCTGCTCAGCCCGGAGGGGTTAGGGTCTGCGGGGCGCAGGCCTCCGGGCCCACGCTCCCGGCCGGCTCCCCGCACTCGACCTCCCAGGGGACCCGGGAAGGCCCTGGAGGGTGGAGGCCCGGAGGGGGTAAGGGGGTCAGCGGGTTGGCCCCGCCCCCGTGCCGAGCCTCGAGGCCCGGACAGGGAGGGGTTACCAGGCGGCCCGGCCCCCCCCCCCGGGCCCGCCCCCCCTCCCGCGCTTCCTGGCGGCCCTGCGTCCGGCGCCTGTTTGTGCCGCGGCTCTGGGGCCCCGGACGGCCCCGCCACCCACCCCACGAGAGCCGAAAGCGGCCCCGGGAGAGCCCGAGGCCCCCGCGGGCCCTGGAGACGGCGGCCCCCGCCCCCCAGTGCCTCCTCCAGGCGCGTTCCCCCGCGCCCGACAGCGCCCCCGGGAGGTGGCACGGCACCCCTTCGCGCGCGCCCCAGGGTGCTTCCCCTTCCCCTTTCCCCGGCCCCCGCGGCTTAGACGCCTCCGCCGCCGCCGCCGCTCGGAGCAACCCGGGGGCCGGATGGACGGGGCCGCGGGGCCCGGTGAGTACGGGGCGGGGCGGGCGGCCAGCCCCTTCCCGGAGCGCCCCGCGCGCCCGGCCCGTCGGACGCGGCCAGTGATTGACGGCCGTGCGGCGGGTCCCCCGCGTGCGCCTCCGCCCCAGGGACGCCGAGCATCCTCCACTGGTCCTCTCGCCCCTCTCCCTTGTTCCTTGGGTCCTCCTGTCATTTAGGACTTCTCCAAAGTCACTCTTCCCTGCACGTCATTCTGAGCCCCTCGGTGTTTCCCTGCTGCCCATTTACTGCGGGCCTCTCCTGGGATTTCGGGTCTTTTTACTTCTCTTGAGCCCCGCCATTAACGCGGGGCCCTCACTGCCTCTGCTCTCCACTTTCTCTCTCCTGTCACGCGGATCTCTTCTGATACTCTGGCTCCCCCAGTCTGATTCGACTCTTGATCCGTCTTCTGGCCGGACGCCCCTTCTCAGTTACTGTGTCTTCTGCTGTGGGCCGTACCCTCCTTCATCCAGTGCTGTCTCCCTGTAGCTCTCACGTTCCTCGGCAGTACTCCATATTTTCCCTCTGGTACTCCATGGTACTCCCTGTCTTAACGGAGGCTGAGACGGCAGCAGGAAGGGAGCTTTGCCAGGTTCCCTGCCTGCCCTGCCAGGAGGAGGCCCTTGATCCTCTACCACCCGTCCCCTCCCCTCTGGGCATGCCTCCAAGCCTGGGCCTGTTGAAGGGTGCAGCCCTGTTGGACTCATGCCTACTCATGGGGGAAAAGAATCCCCTCAACCCCATCTCCAGGTGGCAGGCACATTCTGAGTGCTTCTTGCCCGCTTTTCAGGTGAGGACCCTGCTCAGGAGGCCCTGCAGTCCTTGAGCCGGCGGCTTCGGGTACAGGAGGAGGAGATGGAGCTGGTGAAGGCGGCCCTGGCAGAAGCCCTTCGCCTGCTGCGGTTGCAGGTGCCCCCCGCCTCCCTGCAGGGCTCTGGCATGCCAGCTCGCACAAGAGACAGGTATGCACGTCATCACAGCTCCTTCGTCCTCCTTTCTGAGGTTCTGGGGGGCAGCAAGTTGATTCTCTGTCTCCCTGACAGCCCTGCAGCACCCCCAGGATTGCCACCCACATGCAGCCCCTCCTTGGTGAGCCGAGGCACGCAGACGGAGACAGAGGTGGAGATGGAGCCATCCCCCGGACTCCCTGGCCTGAGCAATGGGCCACCAGCAGCCCCTCAGGGGGGCAGTGAAGAGCCTGGGGGGACCCAGTCTGAAGGAGGGGGTAGCAGCAGCAGTGGCACTGGCTATCCTGGCACCCCGGGGGTCCTTAGGCCCGTGCAGCTCCCACATTGTGGCGACACGTAGGTGTCCCGTGGTAGAGGCTGGGAGGGAGTGAGAGGATTGGGGAGCACAGTTGGAGGGAATGATCCTCCTCTCCTCTCTGTGCCGTGTCAGGCCCCGGAGAAATTCTTCCTCATCCCCCGCGGAGCGACCACGCCAGAAACTGTCCAGGAAGGCAGCTTCCTCCGCCAACCTGCTATTGCGCTCAGGGAGCACAGAGAGGTGGGTGAGGCTCCCCGCAACCTGCCCCGCCCCTGCTCAGGTTCTTGACTTTCCACATCCCTCACTTCACTTCCCTGGGTGGGGTGGGGGGACCTCATTGCCCAACAGGAAGAAAGGAACAAGCATTCATGGGGCGCCTGCTGTGTACCTGGCACTGTGCTAAACACTCGACTTCCTCCATCTCATTCAGTCCCCACGACATCCTTGGGGGGTAGGTGGTCTCATGCTGTCCATTGTCCAGGTGAGGAAGCAGGCTCAGAGAGGGTAAGTTGTTTGCCTGGGGTCACACAGCTAGAGCAAGGATTCAAACCCAGCTCTTCCTGACTCCAGTTCCCCTGCCCTTTCCAGCACTCACAGATCACTTTCCAAGATTCTAAGGGGTATTTCCAAAAACTCCTTTGATTTTCGTGGATGGCTGTCTTCGGAGGTTCAGCTCCTTCAATCTATTCAGTTTTACTTTTAGAGGGCAAGGGCAAGTCCTAGTGGCTGAACATGGTGGTGTCAGAGTGTATACACACCCCAGGACACCTGAGTTTTCATTTTAGCCCTCTTCTTGGCCTGTTATTCTCTGAAGAGAAATTATCACCTTTTTATCCTTCAGTGATAGTGACTTCTGGAATTCATCTGTCCCTTTCCTCTTGAGAGAGAAGGACTTTTTGGCTTACTTCCCAGATCCCTGCAAGGCAGGGCTGGTTTACATTCTGGATTCACCTTGGTCCCATTTTACATATGGGGAAGGAGAGGGAGGTGGTCAATAAACCAGAGGCCCTGTGGTCTGGAACTGAGTCAGAAGGTCTCCCTGGTGCCTCTCACTACCTCTTAAAGTTTTGTGGCCTCGTGACCTGCACTCAGCCCCTTCTGCCTCAGTCTTCTCTTAAATAGAGCTAAAAGTCCCCACAGACCTACCTCACGTGATGAGCTAAAAGCCTGCAGAGGTGGCATGGTCTCTGGAGTCCTCTCCTTTCTTGTGTCCTGCCCCTTTGCACTCAGCTCCTAGAACCTGACCCCCGTCCCTCCGCTTTTCCCTCTTCCCAACAGCCGTTGGGCGAAAGACCCCCTCTCCAGCCCTGGGGGTCCTGGATCTCGGAGGAGCAATTACAATTTGGGTATGTAAAGAGGAACCTAGAGAAACTTGGGTGATGGTGAGTGAGGATTTGGACTGCTGCCCTAGGAGCTATTTTGGGGGCCCTGTGGCTTTCCTGGAAGGGAGGCTGCGGGGTGGAAGTTGACACCCTCCCTTTTCTCTGTAGAAGGCATCTCAGTGAAGATGTTCCTTCGCGGTCGCCCCATTACCATGTACATCCCGTCTGGCATCCGCAGCCTTGAGGAGCTGCCCAGCGGCCCACCCCCGGAGACCCTCAGCCTTGACTGGGTGTATCCTGTCCCCTCCAGTCCCACAGGAACCACCTTTTCCTACCTTGGGGATGACCTCCTTTACAGATTCCTTCTGGGTCTACGGGGACAGGGAGCCCTCTGAACCCTCCCCTACCATCCTGCCAAGGGTGCTGTCAGCCAGAAGCTCTGGTCTTCTCCCCTCTGCCTCTTCCCACCCTTGATTTGACCCTTTCCTTGACCATGGCCCCCATCCCAGTTATGGGTACAGGGGTCGTGACTCCCGCTCGAATCTGTTTGTACTGCGCTCTGGGGAGGTGGTCTACTTTATCGCCTGTGTGGTGGTGCTGTACTGGCCCGGGGGAGGCCCAGGGGGCCCTGGAGGTGGCAGCCAGAGACATTACCGGGGGCACACGGACTGCGTTCGATGGTGAGGGGCCTGGGGCCTGGGAGTGGGCAGCTGCAGGTAGGGAGATGGTGGGCTGGGCAGGAAGAGGGTCTGGGCGGGAACGGAGGGGCAGGAGAGAAGAGTTGCCTCGCTGTTCTGCAAGCCCAGAGGTGTCTCAGTGGCCTTGAGGGACCCCCTTCCCTAGCATGTCTCCTCTCCCACTTAGCCTTGCTGTTCACCCTGATGGGGTTCGTGTAGCCTCTGGACAGACAGCAGGAGTGGATAAGGATGGAAAGGTAAGGCCAGAGTCAAACACCAGGTAGTCAGGGCAAAACTCCAGCCCAGCTGCTGCTCCCCCAGGGTTTTCCTTTCCTGTTCCTGATTCCTTCTCCTCCACCAGCCCCTGCAGCCCGTGGTCCATGTTTGGGATTCAGAGACGCTGCTGAAGCTGCAGGAGATTGGACTGGGGGCCTTCGAGCGGGGCGTGGGGGCCCTGGCCTTTTCATTTGCGGTGAGCTGGCCCCAAAGCCCAGAGATCCCCATCTTCCTTGTCCTGGAACCCCACCCTGTCACTCCAGGAAGCCTGGGAAGTTGTGGCCTTCCTGAACCCCGCCCAGCTAGTTCTCCTGAGAAAGGATGGGTGTCACCTTCTCCTGCTCTCTTGACCTGTGATGGTGTCCCCTGCCTAATGACTATGAGGCGACCAGACCTCACCCCAGCCCCTCCACTGTGTCCCCCATCCTCAGGATCAGGGCGCTTTTCTTTGCGTGGTGGATGATTCCAATGAGCACATGCTGTCAGTGTGGGACTGCAGCCGGGGCACGAAGCTAGCCGAGATCAAGGTGATGAACCCAGGTGGCCAGGAGGGCTTGGGGAGGTGGCAGAGATGTAGCGCAGAGAGCTCCAGACTTACTGATGCCTCTATTTCCTTTCTGACTGGGTTACCCGGGGCTCTCTGAGCCTCGGTTTCTTTATCCATGAAATGGGGATCATGGAAGTTTCATCAATGATATCTTAGGGTGATTAAGAACAAGTGGCTGGGAATGGTGCTCTTAGGGGACCAAGGTCTTGAAGGAAGGGCTGTCCTGGGGTCTCAGGACTTCTGCAGGCTAGCTTAGCTGTCAGGGTGCAGATTGAAGGGGGCCAGGGGGGACAGGGCTCAGGGTGGCTGAATCCAGTGTCTTGCCTCCAGAGTACAAATGACTCAGTCCTGGCCGTTGGCTTCAGCCCTCGTGACAGCAGCTGCATTGTCACCAGTGGGAAATCTCATGTCCACTTCTGGAACTGGAGTGGTGGAGCTGGGGTTTCTGGAAACGGGACCCTTACCCGGAAACAGGGTGTCTTTGGGGTAAGATGTAGGTGCTGAAAGGTGGTGGGGAAGGGCAGAGTGGAGATGGGAGTATTGGTCTGAGTACTGTAGACCCTGATGCTACCCAACCCCCACCTGTCCTGGGACTTGTAGCCTTTGCCCTTCCTTTGACCTCTATTCTCTGTTCCCTTCCCCCTCAGAAATACAAGAAACCCAAGTTTATCCCTTGCTTTGTGTTCCTCCCTGATGGAGACATTCTCACTGGGGACTCAGAGGGAAACATTCTCACCTGGGGGCGGAGCCTCTCAGATTCCAAGCCCCCAGGCAGGGGTGGGGCCAAAGGTATGTGGTTCGGGTAGCACCTGGGAAGGCCAGTACCCCTGAGGTCTGTGGGAACTGAGAGAGGGCTTCCCATCATTTCACCTTGAGAGTTGATAATTCTGCGTGGGGCCTGGTGGGAGGCTTTCCGGGGGTGCTGTTCTAGAAGGGTGGGGGAGGGGAGCGCTGGGACTTCGGGTCTGCCAGCTTTTGGGTTCACATCCCAGTTCTACTGTTGACTGTCTTGTCTTTAGGAAGTTCCCTCACTTGTCTGAGCCTCAGTTGCCCTGTCTCTAAAACGGGGAGACCCAAAGCCTTATTGGTCGTCAAGGGAATCAGAGACGTTATTTAGTGGGCACTCCACAGTGGGGAGTTTTTGCCTTCTGTGGTGATGGCCTCGGCTGCCCCTGGTCTCTACTCCCCTGCACCCCAAGAGCATGATCCCTCCCGGGCTTTGCCAACAGAGACCTACGGGATCGTGGCCCAGGCCCACGCTCACGAGGGCTCCATCTTCGCTCTGTGTCTCCGGCGAGATGGGACGGTGCTGAGTGGTGGCGGGCGGGACCGCCGGCTGGTACAGTGGGGGCCAGGGTTGGTGGCTCTCCAGGAGGCCGAGGTGAGGGCTGGGCCCGGGGTGCGCAAGGGAGCGGGAAGAGGGATGGCAGCCGGGTCTCTGACTTTCTGTCCCCCATCGGCAGATTCCTGAAGACTTTGGGGCTGTGCGGGCCATTGCTGAGGGGCCTGGCTCGGAGCTGCTGGTGGGAACTACAAAGAATGCCTTGCTGAGGGGGGATCTGGCTCAGGGCTTCTCCCCTGTCATCCAGGTTGGGGTGGGAGCAAGAGTTTGGGGGAGGACGGAAGGAAGAGCTGTTGGGGAGGGGCAGAGGTGACCGTCTGTGCCTTGCCGCAGGGCCACACTGATGAGCTCTGGGGGCTCTGCACACATCCCTCCCGGAACCGCTTCCTCACCTGCGGCCATGACCGGCAGCTCTGCCTGTGGGATGGGGAGGGCCACGCGCTGGCCTGGAGCATAGACCTTAAGGTACGGCCCTGGGCCCCGGGTTTTCCACATACCACGACTCCTGTGGCCACCAGGCCTGCCCCAAGATCCCTTTTCCTTCCGCTCCCTGGAGGCAGCTAGGTTGTACTGTCATGGCCGTGCTGGCATTTAAAATCCAAATTCTTCTATGCTGGTTGGTCAAAGCTGTGGTCTCCAGTGCCCTCCAGGCACTGGCCTTTTCACCAGCTTCCCTCAGACCTCCCCTTGGTCCAGCAACTAAAAGGTTAATCTCTGACACAGCTGGGAACCTCAGTTGAGACAGTTAAATATTTTGAGTATCACCCCTGCCTCTAGTCCAGGTCTCCCAGCCCTCTCCTCTCTCCTGGGAGGAGGTGGCTGTCTTTCAAGAAGACAGGGTGTCCATCTGGTTCCCATACTAGGAAGGCAGCTTCCTGAATTCACCCTCTCTCCCCTCCCAGGAGACTGGTCTCTGCGCTGACTTCCACCCCAGTGGGGCAGTTGTGGCCGTGGGACTGAACACGGGGAGGTGAGAGGGAACTGGGGCTCCTGGGAGGGGAGAGCAGGGAGGTATGGGAAGGAGCCCCGACTGCACTGGCCCCTCCGCAGTCCTGCCTGCCTGTCCTGTGCTAACTGTCCTCACCCATCTCCTCCAAGCCTGGGGGTGGAGGAGGTCGCAGCCCAGGAAAGCGAGACAGTGGGGATGGAAAGGGGAAATGGTAGCGTCCAGACCCACAAGGCCCAGTAGCCAGGCCCCTCGTGGTTCCTGATTCCTTTCTCAGACAGCATTGGAAGCCCCTCAGCTCTTCTCTGCTCCCAGCCCCTCCCCACCTCCCAGCCTAAGAATGTGGTGGCAGGGAAGCGGCTGTGGCTCAATCAGTGGGGCTCCCGTTTGCCATATGGGAGGCCCCGGGTTCGGTTCCCGGGGCCTCCTGGTGAAGGCAATCCCGCCCACACGGCGTGGTTGGCTGACCCGGCGAGCGCGGGCAGCAAGGGGGGGGATAAATGAGTAAATAAATAAAATCTTTAAAAAAAAAAAAAAGAATGTGGTGGCAACCTCTCTGTCTACAGCATGGTCTTTGAGTGGGCCTCTGGGAGGGTCTCCTATTTGCCAGTCCCCTATCCTGCACAGGGCAGCCTTCCCCGGGGGTCTCCTCACCTTCCCCTCCCCTCCCCCTGCCTTCACCTCCCTTCCAGGTGGCTGGTTTTGGACACAGAGACCAGAGAGATCGTGTCTGACGTCACCGATGGCAACGAGCAGCTCTCAGTGGTCCGGTACAGCCCAGGTGAGAGCCGCCCTGACCCTAGACCCACACCTGTCCCTGGCCCCTCCCTCTCTGAGTGACTGTCTTTGCAGATGGGATGTACCTGGCCATCGGTTCCCATGACAACATGATCTACATCTATAGTGTCTCCAGTGATGGTGCTAAGTCCAGCCGCTTTGGCCGTTGTATGGTGAGGAAGCTGTGGTGGAGGGTGGGGCATTGCCACAGCAGGTAAACTCATGGGAGTCCCACTGATGCACAAGAGGGTTCTGGGGATGGGGAAATGGTGGCTGCATTTTAAACTCTTGACCTTTGCTCCCAGGGCCACTCCAGCTTTATCACTCACCTTGACTGGTCCAAGGATGGGAACTTCATCATGTCCAATTCTGGGGACTATGAGATTCTTTACTGTGAGTGGCAGCAGGGGAAGACATGGGGAGAGGGTAATTGAGGTGGGTGTTACTTGTGGGGGGGCACTTTCTGGTTAGGGGGGGATGAAGGAGAATGTGTGGCAAGTTCCAGATGGAGGGTTTGTTTAAATAGGAAGGTGGAGATGTAGTTAAAATGAGAAGAGAATTACATGCACAGGAAATATTTGTGATTTGGGGACCGCACCCCCCCCCCCCCCCCCTTTTATGCCATGTCTTGCTTTCACAAAGACTTCGCGGATTTGAAAATGCACAAAGAAAAGCTACTTTTAGAAAGGTTTATCAGGGCAGGTGTGGAGGCATTGAAGCTGTTAGAACTCCAGCAGGAACGCAGGAAGCACACGGGCGGGTTTGTCTTTCCAACCTGGCCTTCCCTGGCGTCTTCCCGACTTCTGGGCTGAGAGCGGAAGAGAGCTGGGCTGGTGGGCTCCCTCTCCCCAGGGGACGTGACTGGGGGCTGCAAGCTGCTGCGGAACCGCTATGAGAGCCGAGACCGCGAGTGGGCCACCTATACCTGCGTACTCGGCTTCCACGTCTACGGTGAGCAGGCGCGGGGGGCGGGGAGGGGGCTCGGACCCTGCGGGACCGGTGGCGGGACAAGGCGGAGCCCGCCCACGGCGATGAATGCCGGGCGTGAGTCGGGGTGGGCAGAGCCAGCCCAGGAGGCCCCTCTGGCCCTGGGGACCCGGCAGGATTGCCTGGAATGCGGCGGGTGGGTGGCCGCGGCGGCTGCAGACCGCAGCGCTCTGCGCCGAGCGTGGGTGGCGGAGGGGAGCCGCCGGGGCTGAGGCCGACGCTGTGCTAGGCGTGTGGCCCGACGGCTCCGACGGGACCGACATCAACTCCCTGTGCCGCTCCCACAACGAGCGCGTGGTGGCCGTGGCCGACGACTTCTGCAAAGTGCACCTCTTCCAGTACCCGTGCGCGCGCGCCAAGGTGAGGCCGCCGGGGCCGGGCGGGCGGGGCCGGGGGGCGCCTCCCGGGTCGCCGCAACTCGGCCTCCTCCCGCCCAGGCACCGAGCCGCGTGTACGGGGGCCACGGCAGCCACGTGACCAGCGTCCGGTTCACGCACGACGACTCGCACCTCGTCTCGCTGGGCGGCAAGGACGCCAGCATCTTCCAGTGGCGCGTGCTGGGCGCGGGGGCCGCGGGGCCGGCGCCCGCCACGCCCTCCCGGACCCCCTCCCTGTCCCCCGCCTCCTCCCTCGACGTCTGAGCGTCGTGCCCGCCTCACCCGAACCCCCCAGGACCGGGGGCGACCGTTCCCTCGACTTCGAGACATTCCCGACCGCGCATTTCCCTGGAGGGGGCGAGCGACGCCCCGGCACACACTGTACAGACCCGCGGGCTGAGCCAGGCAGCCCCAGCCTGCTGCTGTCTGCTGAGGGGCAATAAACCAAAAGCAAAGTCGCCTCCCGGTCCTTTTGTGGGGCGCGGCTTGGGCGCCCCCGGGGCCCTGTGTAGGTGGGGAGGAAGGAAAAGAAGAGCGCGGAAAAGTTAAGAGAGCGTAGATCATGTATGCAAATAAAAGGCAAGTAACCCCGCGAAGCGCCGGGCGGCTCGAGCCTGTCGGGGCCCCAGGGGGAGCTGCAGAGCCCGGGCGACGAGAGAGTTAAGCCAAACTCCGCACCCGCCTCGGAGGAGGGGGCCGAGCTGCAACGGAAATAACCGAGCGCCGGGCCGCGGTTGGCCGGAAAGAGCCGAACTTTTTCCGGAAGCAGCCGATCTGTGGGGTCTTGTTCTACGACCTGAGCCGAGCTCTGGGCCTTGTTCTCCGGCTCGGCCGAAGGCTTTCCGGAAGGAGGCGAACCTGAAGCGAGCAGGGCAAGGCTTCCCGGCGGCCGCCAGAGCCCAACGTCTAGTGGGGCCCAGAGAGGGCGGGGGAGCCGGAGCCTGGCCCCGGACCGGCAGGAGCCGAGCCCGTTCCGGAAGAAGCCGAGCCGAGTGGTCCGGCGCCGGCCTCGGCGTCGCGGGCGTGAGGCGGTAGCGGCGGCGGCGACAGCGACAGCGCGGGCCGGGATGAACTGCGACGGCTGAGGTGGCGGAGGCGCTGTCTGCGCGGGCCGGACCGAGACTCCAGCGAAGCGCCACATCCGCGCCTGGGGCTTTGCCTCGAGCCGAGCCCTGCCCCCGCGGGCCTCCCGGACCCCTTTGTGCGGCCGGAGGCGGCGGCGGGAACGGCCATGGCGGCCAACATGTACCGGGTTGGAGGTTGAGTACCGGGTGCGGCGGGGGAGGCTGCGGGGCCTGGGGCCGGAGGGGCTCGGCGCCCGGCGGCGCGGGGAGCCGCGTCTGGGGCGGCGTGGACCCGAGCGCGGACCGGAACCGGAACCGGGAGCAGCGGGGACGGGGGTGCGGGACGGCGGCGCGGCCGGGCGCCTAGACTCGCGGAGGGGCTGCAGGAAGCCCCGACGGCGCCTTCAGGGCTGCCGCGAGGGTCGCACTCGGCTCGGGGACTGGGGCTTGGGAAACTGGCTCCCAAGGAGCTGACAGGGAGGGCAGGGGGCGCGAAGGGCCGGGCCGACGGCTTTGCCCCCTGCGGTGGAGACCGAGGGAGGGAGGTTTTTTCCTCCCTCGGCGTATTGTGCGCTTCGGTTCCCAGGCTGGGTTGGGGAGGCGGCGCTGGAGTGAACAAATCGCTCACTTCGCCTAGACTGGTGTGCAACTTCATCGCTCAGTGGTGGGGACTGCTGGGGAGCCCCTGCTGCTTCTCTCTTCCCTAAGGCTTACTTTGAGTGAAAAATCTGACTTCAGAACTAGGTGCGATGGGGGGAGGGGTGGGTAGGTGACTCCCTATTTTCTCTTAGTCTCTCCATTTCCACATCTGAGAGTCCTTATCTCCTTTGGGTCCACTCAGGCCGACTTTTTCTCCTCCCACTCTGGTGCTTGGCTCTCTCATCTCCTCCGCTGATCTCGGTTCTCCCCCTCCACCCCTACAGATTATGTCTATTTTGAGAACTCCTCCAGCAATCCTTACTTGGTTAGACGGATTGAGGAGCTCAACAAGGTGAGTGGAACAGAGTCGGCCCGTGCCCCCCTTGCAGGTAATAAGCTCACTCTTCCGCTGTCTCTAACTTCAGATGGAGGAGAGGACCCTACCCTAAGTACTCATTCATATTCACCCACCTATCCATTCATTCGGTGCATTCGGGAGAGACTTCTTGAGAGTTTAGTGGGAACTTTACTATTTTATCTTTTGGGGGTAGAGAAAGGGATTTGGAAGTCTGTCCTTGAATGAAAGTCTCTTTATTCGTAATTTCTAGGGCATTTCTATTTAGGATCACTTAGAAACTTATTCACTGTTGTTAGTCTCATCTTTGTGCATTTTCACTCTCAAATGACAAGTCTTCACTGACATTTCCACCCCCCCTTAGACTGCAAATGGAAATGTGGAGGCAAAGGTTGTCTGTCTTTTCCGGCGAAGGGACATTTCTAGTAGCCTTAACAGCCTGGCTGACAGTAATGCCAGTAAGTATCCTCATCCCCACTTTTATCTCCCTCCCCATAGTATGAGGCCTGGGCATGTTCCTGCCCGTGTTTACCCTGGTATCATGCCCAAGACAGGGGTGTGAGTTTGGGGGTAGCAAAAAGTCTGGTCTGTGAGGGAGGCCTGTTTTTACCCGTTGAGAGGAAGCAGGATGAAGACACCATGATAAGGAAAGCCAAAATATGGCGTGCACGCGCGTGTATATGTGATAAAAAGAGGATAGTATTTAAATAATAGGGGCCGTCTGTGGTTTGCTGTCCTTGGGCACTAAGAATTGGAGGCAAAGAGATGTGGACTTGGAGAAGTCTGGAGCCAGCTTGCTCCCTGCAGGCTCACACAGAAAAAAAATAGGGGATGAGGAAGAGCTTTAGAGAACCAGGACCTTTGGAGGGACAGTTTTGGGTACTTGGGACAATGGGTGGTGACTGTAAAGAGGAAGAGATTTTATTTACAAGTCTGCAGACCAGAGAGGCAAGCCTATTTGGTGATTGCAAGATGGTGAGAGGCGACATTGGAGGGAGAGAATAGGAAGGAAGGTAACAGGGAAAGTTTTCTTGTACTTCTCTTTCTCTCTTCTCTCAACTCCCCACTCCATTTTACACTTTCCCTTTTCCATTATCTTCCTTCTCTTTAAGCTTTCATCTTTTAGAAAATCTATCTCCTTCAGTTTTCCTTGCCTGCTGTTCCCCCCCCCCCCCTTTCCCGCTTGGTTTTCCTTCTCCTTAAATTATTTTCCTTTTTTCAGACTGCTTTGGGCACGAAGGGGTTAAGGACGTGCTGGGCTTACCAAGGTCCCTGGTCCCTTCGGGGTTTCCAGCCCCATCGGGCAGGGGCTGACCTTGGCCTTGTCCAATCAGAAGGGGCGTGGGGGGTGTGGTCCCTCTAGCCTTAGCTCTGGGTTTCCGGAGCACACGGGCGAGGGGCGGAGCCTGCCGCACCCCTCCTCCTCCCTGAGGCTGGGAACAATGCACCAATGAGCAGGGGCCTGAGGCCCTCCTGCCCCCTCCCCCTCTGCTTGGCGCCCAGCCAGGTTAACCCTTCCCCCCAGGTTTCAGGGCCGGCCGCAGCTGCGTGGAGAGGAGGCTGCGGGCACAGGTTTAAAAGGTGCTCTCCTTGACAGCCACACACACTAGCATTAGCCAAGTAGAAAGTGAGGGATAGTTAGGGTTGTTTGTGAGGATCTGGAGCAGAGTCCCCTGAAATCTGTAAGAAAGAAGTGGTAAGCACAACCTTGTATATTTCTTTCATCCTATTGAGTTCCAGGACCTCAGGCTGGTTTAGCAAGAAACAGACAAGTGTGATGTTCTTGCTGGGCCTGCTGTGGGCAGAATTTGCTTTATTAGTGGTGTCTGCACAGTGAGTGCTGGGTTTGGGATAAATTGCTGCTGCTTTCTTTGTACTCCTAGCAGCTCTTCTTTAAAAGCATTAGTAATGGACAGTTGGGAGCATCTGTAATCTGGGTTAGGAAGGAGAGGGGAAGCTGGTGAGGTAGAGGAACAGAAGGCAGATGCCTATGTGATATAAGGAAAACAGAGCTGAGATAGGAAACATTCTCCCTGTGTTGGCATTTCCAAGGTGGCTTTTTGGATTGGTTTCTGATTTGGTGTCTTACTTACTCCTTAATCTCCCAGGGGAGTTTGAGGAGGAATCAAAGCAGCCAGGGGTGTCAGAGCAGCAGCGACATCAGCTGAAACACCGGGAGCTTTTTCTTTCTCGGCAGTTTGAATCATTACCAGCCACCCACATACGGTATGGGACAAGCAGGGCCCACATGGCCTGCGTGCACTTTTCAAAAGATGGGGAGGTGCGGGTGGTGGACTGGAGATGCGGTGGAGAGGGAATGAAGGGCTCACGTGGGGTTTTCTGACTTTTCCTGCAGAGGAAAATGCAGTGTGACCCTCTTGAATGAGACAGATATTTTGAGCCAATACCTGGAGAAAGAGGTGAGAAAGAGGCTTGTGTTGGGAAAAGAGGGGAGGAATGGGTATTGTAGCCAAAAGACAAAGAGCTTGTAGGACTGTGATGAGGTATAGGATTGACAGATTGCCTGTCTTAGGAACTCTGGATACTCCCAACTGCCCCCTGCCTGGATGGACTGTCACCCTGCTTACCTTCTATCTCCCCCTCTCCAGGACTGCTTTTTTTACTCCTTGGTGTTTGACCCCGTGCAGAAGACACTTTTAGCTGATCAGGGGGAGATCAGAGTTGGTTGCAAATACCAAGCTGAGATCCCAGATCGCCTGGCAGAAGGTAAGCAGCAGGACAGAGTGCATGGGTGCTGAGTTATCGAACTCCAAGGGGCACTTTCTCATCAGTCTCTGTGGATGGTTGCCCCTGGAGCTGTGCAGTGCAGTCTGCAGGACCCTGAAGAATGGGGCTTTGGGAATCTGAAAGGGGAAAAGGGGCCCAGTTGGGGGAAAAAAGGCTGAGTTGAGATGGCTAATGGAATCCAGGGGTGTAAGAGGAAGGAGGTGCTATTGGGAGTGATAAAACATCACTTGTACTCCCCTTCCCTCTCCCTGATGTTCTTGCCCCATTCTCCAGGAGAATCTGATAATCGGAACCAGCAGAAGATGGAGATGAAGGTCTGGGACCCAGACAACCCTCTCACAGACCGACAGATCGATCAGTTTCTCGTGGTGGCCCGGTGAGGAGTGGGTGGATAGGGACAATGGGCTGGGGAAAGTGTGGACATAGCCCAAAGTCTCCCACTCTTAGTGATGGACAGTGTTATTTTTCCTTTGGAATGGATGTTTCCCTCCTTTCTCATCTGGCATAGTTCTTCAGCCCACTTAGGCTTTCTTCTTCCTTCCTTTTTGACTCCTCCATCTCTCCCTTAGGGCTGTGGGGACCTTTGCGAGAGCCCTAGATTGCAGCAGTTCCATCCGGCAGCCAAGCCTGCATATGAGTGCGGCTGCTGCCTCCCGAGACATCACCTTGGTGAGCGGAAATTGGTGGGCAGTTGGGCAGGCTGGGCTTTGCCTGCATCTGCAAGGCATGGGGACAGGAGAAAAGGGTGTCTCCGAGGGGGTGGAAGTGTTAGAAATATCAGCAGGGAAATGGTGCCAGGGGTTTGAGGTCATCAGCTTTGCTCTCTACTTTCCCTTTAGTTTCATGCGATGGATACACTGCAGAGGAATGGCTATGACCTGGCTAAGGCCATGTCAACCCTGGTACCTCAGGGGGGCCCAGTGCTGTGCCGGGATGAGATGGAGGAATGGTCTGCCTCTGAGGCCATGCTATTTGAGGAAGCCCTGGAGAAATATGGGAAGGATTTCAACGATATCCGCCAGGACTTTGTAAGTGGATGGGTCTAGGAGGAGAGGTAGGAGAAAGGTGACAGGTGAGGGGACCAGGACCGGGGCCAGAGGCCCATTCATCCTTCTGTTCTCCTTAGCTACCCTGGAAGTCCCTCGCCAGCATAGTCCAGTTTTACTACATGTGGAAAACCACAGACCGGTATATTCAGCAGGTAAGGTCTGCGGGGGAAGATGGCCCAGCGGCCTCCCACTCACCTCTGCCTTGCAAACTGGTGATGTCTTTCCTGCTGAGGTTCTGATTCTTTTCGTTCGTTCTTTTTACATCCTGCAGAAAAGATTGAAAGCTGCTGAAGCAGACAGCAAACTGAAACAGGTCTACATTCCCACCTAGTAAGTGTGGTGGGTTGGGGAGACTATTAGGATTTCCTTCTCTTTGCTCAAACTGTGCCTTCCTCAGTGATTGGGGGTGGGCAGAAGGCAAGGTCTGATTATTATAATGTCAGAGACAAGATGGAAATGAATTCTTTGCCTTGATCAGTTCCTGGTTTCTCCCCACTGTTACCCCTGTTAGCACTAAGCCAAACCCTAACCAGATCATCTCTGTGGGCTCAAAGCCTGGCATGAATGGGGCCGGATTCCAGAAGGGCCTGACCTGCGAGAGCTGCCACAGTGAGTTCCCGGGAAGGACAGGGATGCTGGGGTAGGTGGGAGGCCTGCTTTGGCTCAAGAACTCAAGGAGTTCAGGTGCTGTGTTTCCCCCTGACCTCTCCCTTGTCTCCATGCTCCTACAGCCACACAGTCTGCTCAGTGGTATGCCTGGGGCCCACCCAACATGCAGTGCCGCCTCTGTGCTTCCTGTTGGATCTACTGGAAGAAGTATGGGGGACTAAAGACCCCGACCCAGCTTGAGGGGGCTGCTCGGGCCACTACAGTAAGAATTGATGGGGAACAGGCAGGGGAGAGGAGGAAGCATATTGATGTAAGATTTAGGGAAAGGAATAGCCAGTTCCTTATCTCGTAATGGTTTGCTGGGGGAAAGGGGGCAGAGCAGATAGTGGTAGGATGGGCGGCCAGGTAGGTCAGGGTGGCAGTGAAAAGGTCAGGCAGGAATAAATTACCCTCTGCAGAGAATGGAAGAAAGAAGAGAGCCTCAGTGCCAATTTTCCTTCTCCCGTTTTCCTATGCCCTTCCTCCAGGAGCCACACTCAAGGGGGCACTTGTCCAGACCGGAAGCTCAAAGTCTCTCCCCCTATACAACCAGCGCCAACCGGGCCAAGCTCCTGGCCAAGAACAGGCAGACATTCCTGCTCCAGACCACGAAGCTGACTCGTCTTGCCAGACGCATGTGCAGGGACCTGTTACAGCCAAGGAGGGCTGCCCGACGACCCTACGCCCCTATCAATGCCAATGCCATCAAGGCAGAGTGTAAGGGCAGGAGTGGTGGGGCTAGTGGTGGGTTTTGGGCTTCTCTGGCCAGAGACCAGTGTTTTTCTGCATGTTTAATGACAGTAGGGACAGTAGGTCTTAGACGTTTGTTAGGACATTAGACATGGCTTCTGGCTCCCGAAGAGGCCTGAATAGTGAAGCCTCTTCAGAAGCTTTATTCTTTGTGTTCCAGGCTCCATTCGGCTTCCTAAGGCTGCCAAGACTCCTTTGAAGATTCACCCCCTGGTTCGACTGCCCCTGGCAACTATCGTCAAGGATCTCGGTATAAGATGGGGAACCAGTTAGGGTGGGCTCAAGCTCTCAGTCCTTATACTGTAAGAACCGTCCCTCCTCGCCCCCCCCCCCAAGCTTTGAATCATAAAAGATTTAGTTTAACAAACTGTACTTTTGTAGATTAATTTTTTTTTTCATAAACTATCCAGTGTTTCCACACTGGTTTGATAATGTCACACTTATGTGATTTCTGAAATACTGGTCATAGTTTGCCAGACCCTTCCCCCATCATCCTTTGGGCAATGTGCAGGAAAACTGCTGGGAAAGAGATGGAGGTGAGAAAAGGAAACTACATAGGGGACAGAAGATGGCAAAAGGTATCTAAGTTTCTTTCATTCCCCACCCACCCCTGTGCAGTGGCCCAGGCACCTTTGAAACCCAAAACACCTCGGGGCACCAAGACACCAATCAACAGAAACCAGCTGACCCAAAATCGCGGCCTGGCAGGCATTATGGTGAAACGGGCCTATGAGACTGTGAGTTGGCAGCCAGGGCGGGCCAAGGCTGAGCTGGGTGGGCTTTTATTTCTGGGAGGAGCCTAGGAAGGTCCCCTCTTTCACTTTGCTGCCACACCCTTTTCCAGATGGCAGGGATCCCCTTCTCTGCCAATGGAAGGCCTCTGGCCTCAGGGATTCGCTCAAGCTCACAGCCAGTAGCCAAGCGCCAGAAACTTAACCCAGCTGATGCCCCCAATCCTGTGGTGTTTGTGGCCACAAAAGATACCAGGTAGGTTCCACAACAATGTAGTGTGTTGGTGGAGGGGTGTCATATGAGAGTGCCACACATGTTTTTGATTGTTTTGTAAGTTCACAATCTCTCTGATAAAAATAAACTCTTATCTTTTAAAAAAAAAAAAAAAAAAACCAGGTAGGGAGCTCACTATGAGGGACTGAGAAGTTGACAACCCAGGTGGGTGGGAATGGGAAATGGGAGTATCTCAGCAAGACAAGCATCAGGAAGACTGGGGGTATGGGGGGGGGCAGAAAAAAGGGACAGGAAGGCAGAATTGTGGTGTGGGGGTTCTCCTTGGGGGTCTTAGCCTTCTCTTAAGCCTTCTTTATTCCTCTCCCTCTTTCCGGCAGGGCCCTGCGGAAGGCCCTGACCCACTTGGAGATGCGGCGAGCTGCTCGCCGGCCCAACTTGCCCCTGAAGGTGAAGCCCACACTGATTGCTGTGCGGCCGCAGGTCCCTCTTCCTGCACCCTCACATCCTGCCAGCACCAATGAGCCCATTGTTCTGGAGGATTGAGTACCTAGGGAAGGGAGCTAGGCTGGGAGGTAGATGGTGGGTCCTCAGGGCACCCAAACCGCCCTTCCTTCTAGTCTCAAAGGGAGTGCAGAGAGAGGGAGGAAGTGTGTGTCCTGGAGGAATTGGGTGCCCTCTGGTGTCACCACTGCTAGGCTTGTCCCCTTCCTGTGCTTCTCCATGCCTGGTGATGTGAAGGGCAGACTGCAGGAACCTGGCCCAAGTGTGGGGAACCTCACCTGTTTTGGGGATAGAACCCACAGTTTGTCTTGGACAGTTTTGGGGGGGGGGGGAGGGTTTTTTAATTTTTTAAAAATTTTGCCTCCCTTTGTGAAAGGGGATGGGGGAGGGGAAGAGTAAACTTATCAGGTGGTGGTACCTGGTTGGGGGAGGGGGGTGCACTGCCATGTTTATCTTATTTTTATTATTTTTTTTCTAATTGGGGGTTTTTCTTCCTGTCCGGTGTCCGGACTTTCCTAATTGGAGTTTGAGGCCCCTAAGCTGGCATCAACCCCGGCCCATGCTCACTCTTTCCTTCTCTCCCCTCTCCCCCCCTGCCTTTTGTACACCAACTCAGAAATAAAGATCTTTTGTCCGTTTTTTTAACCTCGGATTCTGTAATTGATTCTTACAGTAACAAATAAAAAGCTGTTTTCTTCAATCCCTCCAGGCTCTCAGCTCTTTTCTGCCATAGATGTGGGGAAGGAGGTGCTGGAAGTAGGGTATGTGCAGAGGGTCTTTGAGAGGGAAAATAATGGACAAAAAACAAAGGTGATACAGATAGGGTGTGCCCTGGGAACAACTTCTTTATGAGATTATGTAGCCTGGACTGAGGCTGCCTGCTCCAACAAGCCTTCTTTTGGGACCCAAACTGCTCCCCAGTTCCCAGTGGTGCTGGAGCCCAAACACCACGTTGGCCCAGGTGCAAAGCAGTTGGGATGAACTGGCTCTTTGGATGCCTGGTGGCTTCCATAGGAGGGGGTGGCGAGGGTGCTCCTTCCTCTGTTTCCCCAAATCTTATTCTTCTCTCCCTCAGAATTCTGGGAGTTGCTACACACCAGGGCAAGATGTAGCCCACCTTGGAGGGTATTGCAGGATCTTACCACCCAGCTCAGGGCTGTTCTGTTGCTGCTTCAAGATGTTCAGGGCCATGGAAAGCGGCTGTGGCTCAATCAGTAGAGCTCCTGTTTACCATATGGGAGGCCCCGGGTTCGGTTCCCGGGGCCTCCTGGTGAAGGCAAGCCCGCCTGCACGGCGTGGTTAGCTGACCCAGCGAGCACAAACAGCAAGGGGGGGATAAATGAATAAATAAATAAAATCTTTAAGAAAAAAAAAAAGATGTTCAGGGCCAGTTGCAACTGCCTTGCTATCAGGGCCTACTGTAAAGCTGCTCTCTGCTGCTTTAGGTTTGGGAGAGATCAGATGCCCAATAGCAGGAATACTTTCGGAGAAAGGATAGGAAAGTCAATGTAAGATGTGCTCCTTGGGCACTTCCTTTAGTTTCAAGGTTACAGACTTTGGTGACCACTGTTCTTCTCACAACACAAAGCTGTGGGCTGATAATCATAGCACAAGCTGCTTACCCCATGGAATGGTCCCCTTCATTTCTTACACGAGAAGTTCGCTCACACCTCGGTGGTGGTCGGGGACGAACCGAACCCTATGTCAGTCTGGGGGTCAGCAGCACTTTCCGCCTTCAGGGTCCCTTTTAGGCTGCCATCATAGCCGGCTCCATCGCACTGCCTGGAAGTGGGCCGGTGGCTCGAGCCTGGTGGGTACACACCACACAGATCATTGACGCGGAAGGCAAGTAGATGCAGGAGGAAGCCTGGCTCCCCAGGGCCGCAGTGATTTGACTGTGGCCCTAAGAAGCCCGGAAGGTGCCGGGTGGGGGAACGAACGGAGCTCCCAACCAGGGCTAGGGAGCGGTCTCAGAGCACCCATTTGGGGGGTGGGTGTGGGGGTGGGAGGATAGGATCGTGGACGGAGGGAGGTTGAGGGTAACGCCCCTGAGGAGACTGGGAGTCCAGGGACAGTCCTAGGCTTGGCCTTTATTCGCCGGGTAGACGTGGGGTTGCGGGCGTCGGCGTGCGGGTGCCTACTGGCCCCGCAGCAGCGCACGGCCCGGCCGCCAGCTCACGACCCACCCGCGGCGGCTGGCGGCGGTCAGGGAGCGCCTCCCTCCGCGGCTGAGGTGAGCAGTAGCCACGTGTATTTGGCCCAATCACCGCGCGATCACCCCGAGCACGCCAATCGGCTTACCGCACGCCGATGAGGAGCGCAGAAGCGCGGTTTTTCCTAAAGGCCGCGGGGACTCCGCACAGTCAAGAAACGGAACCTTAAGCTTGGTGTCCGGGGGAACGTGCCTGCGCGAGGGCCCAGACGACGTCACTTCCGATCGGACTGGCGGAAGTTGTTTCCGGCGCGTTGGGATTTGGGGGAGTGAGTTCCGGTGGAGCAGGAGTGGTGACTTTTTTGTCGGTACCGGAGGGGCGCAATGGCGGCGTTGGATTCGGATGTCGAATCGCTGCCGCGTGGGGGCTTCCGCTGCTGCCTCTGCCACATTACCACAGCCAACCGTAAGGCGTGGGCAGTAAGGGGGGTGGCTGGGGGCTTTCGTCTTTTGGTCCCCGCTAAAGTTAGGGCTAAAGGTCATAGTGCCTGTCAGGTTGGTTCTTGCGGTCACTCATCTCCGTTGTCTTAGGCCACCGCCCTTCCGAAGTCTCCACGACGGAAATTCCATTCTTTTCTCTTTAACAGTCATCTGTTGGACATTTGCTCTGTGCCTGGTACTCTCCTGGGCTCGGGGCGAGGAAGGGGATTTAGAGGGGAAGGAGCTCATCACCCAGATAGGGAAACCGTTTCAGTACTTTTGTAGCTGATGTCTGGAAGCTATGGGATGATGGAGACGGCAGTAATTGGGAGTCAAGGAAGCCTTACAGAGGAGCTACCCGAAGTCAGGGAAATAGTATGGTATGTTTGTGAGATTCAGCATGACTGTAGCATTGAGTGACAGTGAGGAAGAGGAAGAAGATGGGTTAGGGAAGCAGACAGGGTTCTTATATGACAGTGCAAGGGGCTGAGTGAAATTTCAGTTTCTACCTAGGAGGTCTGAAATCCTCTTTCCTAAAGTCTTCCATTCTTCCCTTTCTCTGTGGATGACACTATCACCATTTGTCCAGTAGGGCAAGCCAGAAACCCAGGAGTCATTAAATCTCCCTGGGGCCATATATACCTTGGTGACATCAAGCAGCAGACAAATACAATAAAAATAATAAGAGCTAATTTTTTTTTCATATTTCCTGTGTACTTGGCTCTTTGTCAAGTGTGTATATGAATAGTACCTACATGGGTAGTTACTGTCATTATCCCTATTTTATATCTGAGGAAACTGAAGCACAGAGAAGTTAAATAACTTGTCCCAGGTCTCACACAGCTTGATAGAGCTGGGATTTGAACTTGGGCAGTGTGACTTCAGATCCTGCACTTACAATCACTATACAATAGGAACCCAGAAATGATCTATGGGGAATAGTCCAGGGTTCTGATTTATTAAGTTCTATTTATGACATGGATAAGTTGCCTGTTAATTTCTTTTTTTTTTTTTTTAAAGATTTTATTTATTTATTCATTTATCCCCCCCTTGCTGCTTGTGCTCGCTGGGTCAGCTAACCACGCCGTGCGGGCGGGCTTGCCTTCACCAGGAGGCCCCGGGAACCGAACCCGGGGCCTCCCATATGGTAAACGGGAGCCCTACTGATTGAGCCACAGCCGCTTCCCGCCTGTTAATTTCTTTACAATTTGTAGATGCCACTGTACCTAGCATTTATAGATGGTTTAAGAAATATTTGTAGTGTAGCCACTTCTCCTGGGAACCACTTAGAGAATGCAGCATATAGAGAAATGGACAAGAGAGGAAGATGAAAGAAGAAAGGAGCCAGGACTTTTCTTATTCAAAGGTCACACTTTCTGTGGCATTGAAGCATCAGTAGGGTTTAGGTGTGCAGAGAGCAAAGGTAGGAGCAGGTATACTGAAGAGTGATTTCATGTTTTGTCTCACATTTGTCTTTGCAGGGCCCAGCCTGGATGCCCACTTGGGAGGCCGGAAGCACCGGCACTTGGTAGAACTACGGGCCACCCGAAAGGCCCAGGGACGTCGGAGTGTGTTTGTCAGTGGCTTTCCCCGGGATGTGGATTCTACTCGGCTCTCTGAATATTTCCAGGCATTTGGACCTGTGGCCAGTGTTGTCATGGACAAAGACAAGGTAGAATGAGTGGCTCTGGGGATGAAGAATGAATCTGGTGTGCTGCATCCCAAAAGAGACATGATGGAGTAACTGGCAGCTTGTCTCAGTTGGTCCTTTTTTTTTTTTTTTTTAACCGGGAGGTCCCGGGGATCGAACCCGGGTCCCTCCATATGGGAGACGGACGTCCAACCAGTTGAGCCACATCCGACCCTTAGTTGATCCTTAATGTGGCCTGTCCTTGATGGGACACCACAGCACTTGGGCTAGTCCAGCTTTGCAAGCTCCTCCCTTCCTTGGATTTTATCAGTTCACCAGAATTAGTCATTAAGGGACTTGTTTGTCATTATTTATTCAAGCAACTTAAAATATATATATATATATATATGTATGTATATGGAACGCTTCACGAATTTGCATGTCATCCTTGTGCAGTGGCCATGATAATCTTCTCTGTATCATTCCAATTTTAGTATATGTGGTGCTGAAGCGAGCTCTCAACTTTTATTCATGAAATATTTATTAGATGTCAACTTTGTATTAGGCACTGTGCTTAGAACTGCATTCTGGGTAGTGATTAGGATAGATGTGGTCCCTTCTTGCACAGAGCTTACAATCTAGAGGGGAAAGTAGACAATTAAATGAGTAAATATAATGAAGTAGGTGCTTTGAGACTATACCGTTGGGGGATCTCTCCTAAGCCCACAAAAGGCTGCTTGGTAAACCAGATGGCAGTTTATTAATTTACTCTGAGAGATACTGAGGTTTTTTGGTCAGAATACCGTGGTCTGTGGTCAGTGCTAGAAAACAAGCTTGTTCTTTTTTTTTTTTTAAAGATTTTATTTATTTATTCATTTATCCCCCCCTTGCTGCTTGTGCTCGCTGGGTCAGCTAACCACGCCGCGCGGGCGGGCCTGCCCTCACCAGGAGGCCCCGGGAACCGAACCCGGGGCCTCCCATATGGTAAACGGGAGCCCTACTGATTGAGCCGCTTCCCAACAAGCTTGTTCTTTATGGTCTTTTTTTTTTTTCCTTGCTTGCTTTCATACAGACTTTTTGTTATTATCCCTTTAGTCACTTGAAAAAGGTTACTGTTGAAATGCTGCCCTCTTTGATCATGCTGCTGTTCTGAGGCTGCATTCTGGTTATGGTTATATGGGTGTGGCTTAGGTGAGACCCAGGTCTCAGCAGCCCAGATCTTCTTTTAGCATGGGATCTGTTTTTTGTTAGAGATTGCATTCAGCAACCCAGCTACAATGGTTTAAACAAATGGGCTTAATTTTTCTCATCTAACAGTAAGTCCAGACCTGGGCAGTCCAGGATTTTATTGTCTTCCTGCTCTGTCATTATTGGCATGTGGCTCTCATCTCCATAGTTATGATAATCCTGCTGCCCCACTTGCAGGCAGGAAGATGGGGGGAGGCAGATTACAAAAGGCTAGTCCCTGCTGAGTCTGACCCCCTTCCCACATTTTATTTCTCAGGAAAATATCTTTTCCAGAAGGCCTCCTTTGTAGATTTCTATTTATACCTCATTGGCCGGAACTTTGTCAATGGCTACTCCTTGCTGCAGGCAAGCCTGGGAAATTAGTTTTTTTTTTTAAGCTGGGCACATTGTCTTTTTGCACAGAACAGGGGTTCCACTGGGGTTCTGTTAGTAAGGAAGAAGAGAAGGCAATTGGCGGTGCCTGCCCCAGGTTACTTCTCCAGAAAGTTCAATGTTCCCAATTTTGTTGATATTTATTTTAGTCAATGTCAGTGGCAAAGAATGATCTTTTCTTGTACTTGAATGTCCTGTTTCTGAGGCTTCTAATAATTATAGCAATAATGATGAAAGTCTTTATTGAGCAATTACTCTGCGCTAAGTATGTGCTAAGTATTTTACATACAATGTCTCATTTAATCTCCACATTTCCTTGAGGGAGATCTTTACAGAGAAATTGGAGATTTGAAGGTTTAAGCCCCTACTTAGGAGGCAGTCACAAGTTACTCAAGCTCTCTGAATTTTAGTTTCTTAATTTGTAAAATGGGAATACCTTATAGGAGGCTTATGAGACTTAGTAATTGTTTTCATAAAATGCTTGGTTTATAATAAGCTCTCAACAAATGGTACCTAACAATGTGGATTGGTGGTATTGAGAGGAGAAATGTGTGGGACACAGGCTTTTTTTTCATTTTTTTGGAGGTACGGGGGATTGAACCCGGGACCTCATACATGTGAAGTGCATGCTCACCACTGAGCTCTACCTGCTCCATGACACAGCCTGCTGAGTCTGCCAATCTTACCCTCCCTAATACTTTCTGGGAGTTCTTGAGAGGCCTAGATGCACAAAGACAAGGCCAGGCAAATGGACACCTAATTTCTAATTGGGAGCTGTGAGTCCTTAGAATCAGAAGACTTGCCTGAGCCAGGTCCAAGTGGCTGCCTTTCCCCTTGCCTTCCCTTTGGTTCTTTGCTCTATTAGGGATGAGGGTAGGTGCGAGGGTAGGGAGAGTACCCTTTAAAAAAAAAAAGAGGGTGATTTGATTCACATAGCATAACATTTATCCTTTTTTTAAAGCACACAAGTCAGTGGTAGTATATTCACAAAATTGTACAACAATCGTTACTATTCAATTCCAGAGTATTTTCATCACCCCAGAAAGAAACCCTCTACCCATTTTCAGCCACTCCACGTCTGCGACTCAGGCCTGAATGCCAACTGGCTGTCCCTGGCCCAGCCTGCCCTCACTGACGTTAACTAACCAAGCGGCAGCGGTGCTCACACGGTCTCCCTAGCCCGTTCTCCCACAGTCCTCATTTCCATGTCCAGGTCATCTTCCTGTCATTCTGTTGGAAGAACCCTGAGACTCATAGTGGGAAGGTTTCTTCACTGGGGTCAACCTTAAAGAGGTTAAAGGTTTACCACCAGACAAATACTAGTTTCCTTACTACTCCTATTTTCCTTGTCCCTTTATTCAATGATTCTAACTAACAGCATGACCTCCTCAGGGTGGTATTAAGAATGATAAAAGTGGGAAGCGGCTGTGGCTCAATCAGTAGGGCTCCCGCTTACCATATGGGAGGCCCCGGGTTCGGTTCCCGGGGCCTCCTGGTGAAGGCAAGCCCGCCCGCACGGCGTGGTTAGCTGACCCAGCGAGCACAAGCAGCAAGGGGGGGATAAATGAATAAATAAATAAAATCTTTAAAAAAAAAAAAAAGAATGATAAAGGTGATGGTAAAGCTTTTTTTTTTTTTGGTTACTTGTGATTCAGGTATCATATCTAAGAAACCGTTGCCTAATTCAAGGTCACAAAGATTTATACCTATGTTTTCTTTTAAAAAAGTTGTCTTGGCAACCTTGTCAAAAATCAGTTAACTGTAGATGTATGGGCTTATTTTTGGATTCTCAGTTCCATTTTGTTGATCTAAATGTCTGTCCTTATGCCACCACCACATTTTCTTGATTACTGTAGAGGGTACCTTTTTATAAGCAGGATGAGAATCCAGTTTTACCACTGGAAAAGATGCAAAAGAATCTGGACTTTTGCCCCAAATAGTCTTATTTTTCCTGCTTCTGCTACCATTCTACTTTAAAAAAAAAAAAAAGTGGCCCAATGAATATCAATAACTCAATTAAATCATAGCAGCAAGGCTGTCATATTGCTGTTACTCCTGGATGGTAAATGCCTTGAAGATAGGGATGATGCATTTATACACATTCCTAGTACCATATTTATTACATAGAGACATAATAAGTGTTAGAAAGTGTTATTAAGCCAGAAAAATTAGGGGATGAGTTCTAGTATAACCAGTGAGATCATGTCATGGGGAAGAGTAGGGGACAATGAAATAGGTAAAATGAGATTTTCAGAGGTGACGGGGATGAAACTAAAATGTGCAAGATAGGAGTGAGGGAGAGAATTGCTTTTCTATTTATTTATTTACTTACTTACTTACTTACTTTACTTACTTACTTATTTACTTACTTACTTACTTGCTTTACTTACTTATTTTACTTACTTTACCTACTTACTTGGAGATCCCAGGGATCAAACCTGGGTCCCTCCATATGGGAGACGGACACCCAACCATTTGAGCCACATCCGTCCCCCTCTTTTTTTTTTATTATTTTATTTTACTGGGAGGTCCCAGGGATCGAACCCAGGTCCCTCTATATGGGAGACAGACACTCAACCATTTGAGCCACATCCGCCCCAAGAATTGCTTTTCTAAATATGTCTCTGTTGTTATGGAAACAGCAAGCAAATATTTCCAATTTATGGGAGAGCCCCCATTTCAGAGAATCTTGCCCACTCTTAGACCATGTATTTGGATGGTTGGCTCTAAAACCATGTCCCTCTTGTTGTCTGCCAGGGAGTGTTTGCCATCGTGGAGATGGGGGACGTGGGTGCCCAGGAGGCTGTCTTGTCACAGCCCCAGCACTGCCTGGGAGGACATCGCCTGCGGGTTCGGCCACGGGAGCAGAAGGAATTCCAGAGCCCAGCTTCCAGGTCCCCCAAAGGAGCAGCTCCTGACAGTTACTATCTGGCCAAAGCACTGGCCGAGGCTCCAGACGTGGGGGCACAAATGGTAAAGCTCGTGGGGCTGAGGGAGTTGTCTGAGGCTGAGAGGCAACTTCGGAGCCTCGTGGTGGCCCTCATGCAGGAGGTCTTCACAGAGTTCTTCCCTGGTGAGTCACCCCCACCCCGTTCTGTTTGCGCTTTCCCTATCCTGCGCCCCTCGCCCCTCCCTGGTGTCTGCACTCCCTGGCCTCCCTCAGCTAGAGTGTTTATTGCATTGCTCTTCCCTTTTTGTAGCTCCTTATAGTCTTCCACCCCCTGCATTCCCCTTATGTCTCTTTACCCCTTTATTCTCTGCTTGGTACCCAGGCTGTGTGGTCCATCCTTTTGGCTCTTCCATAAATAGCTTTGATGTCCATGGCTGTGATCTTGACCTCTTTCTGGATCTGGGTGACCTGGAAGAGCCCCAGGTAAGTGACCAGGGAGACAGCTGGGAAGAGTTGGTGAGAGTGGTCAGTTAGGAAAAACTGCTTCTTCCTAGCCGTGAGACTCTGGGCAAGTACTTGACCTCTCCATGCCTTTTTCTTCCTTATCTGGAAAATGGGGATAACAGGACCTATCTGAAAGCATTATTGTAATTGGACAGATGTGAATATGGATGGGTATTAGATAGGATGAAAATAGACTTGGGATAGATGGCAATTGTAACAGGAAACAAAATCAGATTTCAAACTGGAAGTATAATGTGATTTTATTTTTGGTTAATACACACACATACACACACACATAAAAGGGTATGTAATAATTAATTTTGGGGTTATATTTTTGCTTATCTGTATTTTCTAATTTTCTACAATGTATGGATTCTGTTTTTTGGATTAGGAAAGGTTGTTTTTGGTTTTTTTTAAAGCTTTTGTTTTATCATTCCTTTTCTCTACGCACAGACATACAGACACACAACACGTTATATATGTTTTCTAAAAAACCTATCTGGGTTTCAACCTGTTTGGCTTAACACTTCAAGCTCCTTTACCGCTAACTATTCCAGTGTGTATTAGCCAAGAACAAAGGTCAAAGGTATCTTAGTATGTAATTACAGCACCGTACCAAGAGGAGGACATTTTTACCCTGGTGCAGCACTTTAAAGCCCCTGCTCAAATTTTTTTTTTTTTTTTTAAGATTTATTTATTTACTTTATCCTTTTTTTTTTTTTTTTTTTTTTACCAGGAGGTACCGGGGATCGAACCCCGGTCTCTCCATATGGTAGACGGATGCCGAACCTCTTGAGCCACATCCATTTCCCTACTTTATCCATTTTAAACTCCCCCTTCCCCATGTTGCTGTTTTGTGTCCATTCGCTGGGCAATTCTCTGTGTCTGTTTCCTGCCATCTCTTCTCATCCTCCTCCTCTGATCTTCACCAGGATTCAATCCTGGAGACCTCCGATGTAGGAGAGAGGTGTTCTGCCACCTGCGCCACCTCGGTTCCTGGTTTTCGGAGCTGTCGGAGCATCTCATCTTGTCTCTCCCCTGCGTCTCTCTCCTGTTACATCATCATCTTGCTGCATGGCTCCTGGGGCCTGGCGGCTCACCGGCACACAGAGCCTGGCAGCCCATGCGCCTTCTATATATATATATTTTTTTATTTTACCGGGAGGTCCTGGGGATCGAACCGAGGTCCCTCCATATGGCAGACAGATGCCCAACCATTTGAGCCACATCCACCCCCCTTGCTCAAATTTTGTAAGCTGTACCAACAATGGACTGTTATGTTGCCTTTTAAATTTTGTTTTGTTTTTGTTTTTATTTTTTTTCTAGGAGGCACCAGGAAGTGAACCTGGTACCTCATACTTGAGAAGCAGGTGCTCAACCACTGGACTTTACCTGCTCCCCTGTGTTGCCTTTTGAGTCTTTAATCTAGAACAGTTCTTCCACATTTCTTTGTCTTTCATAACAATGGCATTTTTGAAGAATGCAGGCTATTTATTTTATGGAATTAAAAGGTTATTTTTAATTTTTAAAACAGTTATGTGGATAAATGGAATTAATGTAGGTAAAGCCCTTAGAATAGGACCTAGCCCATAACAAGCAGTAAGTATATTAGATATTATTATTTTGAGAACAGAGATGCTCCTCAGTTTGGGGATGGCAAGACAGGCATTCACTCTGCTCATTTCTGCCTCCAGCCAGGCCCCAAGGCTTCAGAGTCTCCATCCTTGGATTCGGCCCTTGCTTCCCCACTGGATCCTCAAGCCCTGGTCTGCATCCCAGTCTCTCCTTCAGACTCACAGCCTCCAGCGTCTCCCCAAGACTCTGAAGCCCTGGACTTTGAAACCCCTTCCTCCTCTGTGGCACCCCAGACTCCGGACTCAGCTCTGGCCTCTGAGACCCTGGCCTCTCCCCAGTCTCTGCCTCCAGCCTCTCCACTGCAGGAGGACAGGGGAGAGGAGGACTTGGGGAAGGCCCTGGAACTAGAGGAGGCCTCGAAGCGGGAGAAAACAGAAGGGATAGCAATGCTGGAGCTGGTGGGATCCATTCTTCGGGGCTGTGTCCCTGGGGTATACCGAGTCCAAACTGTGCCCTCTGCCCGACGTCCTGTGGTTAAATTCTGCCATCGACCTTCAGGTCTCCATGGTGACGTCTCCCTCAGCAATCGGTACCTTAGTTGGGGGTAGTTGTGGAGGGTGGATTGGGGAAGGCCAGCTGAGAATTCTGGTGGTGGGTGAGGAAGGAGTCCCAGTTTGGAAACTCCTGTACCTGCTGAGCCCTGAGATAATTCTTGTTAGGTCCCACCCCATTCTCCCATTCATTGCCTCCCGTCTGGCTTCCATTTCTGTGTTCTTGAAGTGTGTTCCTTGGAATACTACCATTTATTTATTTATTTATTTTTAAAAAAGATTTATTTATTTATTTCCCCCCACACACCTCCCTGCCCCGTTGTTTTTGCACTTGCTGTCTGCTCTCTATGTATATTCACTGTGTGTTCTTCTGTGTCTGCTTGTCTTCTCTTTAGGCAGCACCAGGAACCTTCCAGGGTGGGAGAGGGGCGCTCAATCTCTTGCACCACCTCAGCTCTCTGGTCTGCTATGTCTCTTATTGTGTCTCTTCTGTGTCTCTTTTTGTTGCACCATCTTGCTGCACCAGCTCTCCATGCGGGCCAGCACTCCTGTGTGGGCCAGCACTCCGTGTGGGCCAGCTATCCACTTGGGCCAGCTTCCCTTCACCAGGAGGCCCTGGCAATCGAACCCTGGACCTCCTATATGGTAGATGGGAGCCCAATCTCTTGAGCCACATCCGCTTCCCGCAATACTATTTTTTTTTTTTTTTTTTTAAGATTTATTTATTTACTTTATACATTTTAAACGCCCCCTTCCCCATTTTGTGTTTTTTTGTGTCCATTCACTGGGCAATTCTCTGTGTCTGTCTCCTGCCATCTCCTCCCATCCTCCTCCTCCAGTCTTCACCAGGATTCGATCCTGGAGACCTGCGATGTAGGAGAGAGGTGTTCTGCCACCTGGGTTCCTGGTTTTCACAGTTTTTGGAGCATCTTGTCTTGTCTCTCCCCTGTTACGTCATCATCTTGCCGCATGGCTCCCGGGGCCTGGCGGCTCACCGGCACACAGAGCCTGGCAGCCCATGCGCCTTCAATATATATATTTTTTATTTTACCGGGAGGTCCCGGGGATCAAACCCAGGTCCCTCCATATGGCAGACGGATGCCCAACCGTTTGAGCCACATCCACCCCCCCTGCAATACTATTTTTAAGAGCTGTGGAAGATGGGTCACATGGTTGGTTAACTTTGGGAAATGCTGTTAAACAAAAGTGGGTTTTTATTTTCTCTCTTCTCTCTCTACCTCTTTCTTTTCTTTCCTCCTTCCCTTTCTCCCCTCTTTCCTCTTTTTGTTTCTCGGCATCCTAATGATGCTGAGCAGTCTTATACCAACATGTTTTGTGAAGTAGAAGATGGGCATATAGGATATAGTGTTTCTCAAACTCTATACATCTCCGCACAAGACCAGTGTTTTGGCAATCACCTTGGGAAACCCCCTCTTGGCCTTTTTGCTCCATTTGGCCCCAGTTATGCAAGTCTGGGGTGAGAATCTCAGAGGGTTCCCGAGCCCTAACTGCCGTCTACCCTTTGTCCCAGGCTGGCCCTGCATAACTCCCGCTTCCTGAGTCTCTGCTCTGAGCTGGATGGGCGAGTACGGCCTCTTGTGTACACTCTCCGCTGCTGGGCTCAGGGTCGAGGGCTGTCAGGTGAGAATGATCAAGATGAACTTAGGAACAGATGAAAAGGCAGGGATTTGGGGAGAGAAGGGAGGCAGGTACAGGAACTGATGTTGAGAAAACTGCTGAGGAGCGTGTTGGAAGTGCCTCTGATCTAATTGGAGTTACTGATTATTTACCCAGGGAGTGGCCCCCTTCTCAATAACTACGCCTTGACCTTGCTCGTGATCTATTTCCTTCAGACCAGGGACCCTCCTGTATTGCCCACTGTGTCGCAGCTCACCCAGAAAGCAGGTACAGTAGCCATTCTCCACCCTCTAGCTCATTAGCTTCATTACTTCTCTTCTTCATTACACTTAAACACTCCAAACAGTTCTGAGAATGAGATTGCCACTTGTTACTCCCCATTTCCACTCTGCACCCCACCCCCCATGATCTTCCTGTTTCCAGGCAGAACCTCACCTTTCTTATTTTTACAGGTGAGGGGGAACAGGTGGAGGTCGATGGCTGGGACTGTAGTTTCCCCAGGAATGCCTCGAGACTGGAGCCCAGCACCAACGTGGAGCCCCTCAGTGAGTTCTGGGAGCCCGGAGAGGACTAGTAATGGCCTTAATCACAACAGTAGTTGGCATGTCATGCACCGTGGGCCAGGCGTGGTTCTCACAGCCGTCACGTGGGATAGCTCATACTGTGATTGACACTTAACAGGTGAAGAAACCAAGCCTCAGAGCGATTACATGGTTTGCTCTCTTATGGAGCAAGGGTGCACTGCTAGCAAGGAGAAGGGTCAGTATCTTGGCAAGGGAAGTGCTGGGGGCCTGGGGAGAGAGGCCTGAGCTCTTGTTTATAGGCATCAAGCCTGGATTTTTGTCACTCTTCTGAACAACTTGGAAGAGGGAACAACAATAGTCCTGCTAAGAAAATGACTCTGGTGCAGGAGCTGTCTCCACTAGTTGTTTTTTTTTGTTTTTTTTAATTTTACCGGGAGGTCCCGGGGATCGAACCCAGGTCCCTCCATATGGCAGACGCCCAACCATTTGAGCTACATCCGCCCCCTCCACTAGTTTTTTTAAAATTATTTTTATTTATTTTTTGAAGGTACAGGGGCCCAGGGATTGAACCTGGTACCTTGTGTGTGGGAAACCAGCACTCAACCACTGAGCCACATTGGCGTCCCTGAATTGGTTTTTTCATTTGTTTTGCTTGTTTGTTTTTGTTTTTTTAGGAGGCACCGGGAGCAAAACCCGGGACCTCCCATGTGGGAAGCAGGCGTTCAACTGCTTGAGCCACATCCACTCCCCATTAGTTCTTGCTTATAAGTGACCCCTTTTCCCCAATCTTCCTTCTCCAGGTTCTCTGCTAGCCCATTTCTTCTCCTGTGTCTCTTGCTGGGATCTTCGTGACTCACTGCTGTCCCTGCGAGAGGGTCGGGCACTGCCTGTGGCTGGGGGCCTGCCCTCTAATCTCTGTGGGGGCCTTCGCCTCGGTCCCATGAATCTCCAGGACCCCTTTGATCTGAGTCACAATGTGGCAGCCAATGTGACCAGCCGGGTGGCTGGGAGGCTACAGAATTGCTGCCGGGCGGCAGCCAGTTACTGCCGAAGCCTTCAGTACCAGCACCGTTCCTCCCGGGGTCGGGACTGGGGATTGCTCCCTCTTCTGCAGCCCAGCTCCCCTAGTGCTCTGCTGTCTGCTACCCCCATCCCCTTACCTCCTGCTCCCTTCACCCAACTCAAGGCTGCCTTGGTCCAGGTGTTAAGGGAAGCGCTGGGATGCCATATAGAGCAGGGAACCAAGAGATCACGATCAGAGGGAGGTGGAACTGGGGAGTCTCCCCAGGGAGGGGCAAGCAAAAGACTGAAACTAGAAGGACAAAAACAGAGCTGTGGGGAGGGGAAGGCGGAGCAGCAGCAGGGATGCTCAGGGGGTCATGGCGAAGATGGGGTGGAAGAAATGGTTATAGAGGTTGGAGAGCCAGTGCAGGACTGGGCCATGCAGAGCCCCGAGCAGCCAGGGGAGCTGCCCCTGATGACTGGAGAGCATCTAGCCACTGGAGAAGGGGAGCAGGCGGGCGACGCAGCACGGGCAGAGCAGGGGCCCGAGGGACCCGAGGCAGCCCTGGAAGGGTCCCAGGGCGAGACAGAGAAGAGGGCATCACTCTCCTCAGTGAGTTGGCGCTGTGCCTTATGGCACCGAGTGTGGCAGGGGCGGCGGCGTGCCCGGAGACGCTTGCAGCAGCAAACCAAGGAAGGAACTGGCACTGGCGCAGGAGCACATTGGCTGGGGACTGAGGCTCGGGTTACTCAGGAACTGAGTAGTGGTGAACAGAGGCCAGGGGCACAGCCCCTTCTGACCTTCGTTGCCTCTGCTTCCCAGGCTGCCCAGGCACTCACTGTGACCCCACTCCAGGATTCCCAAGGCCTGTTTCCTGATCTCCATCATTTCTTACAGGTGTTCCTCCCTCAGGCACTTCGAAATCTCCTCCAGTGAAGGCAGGGACCCTAAAGGACAATAAAGCTGCTAGTTTGATACAAATGCTCTCTACTTTTCTCTCATTTCCACCTAGTAATAGTTCTTCCACTCAGCACTTGCCCTTTTCTCCTCCCCCAAACCTTAAATGAACCTTCTCAGGGTGGCCTTCTCTGGTCACCCCGTCTATTTCCTTCATATGATCACAGCTCACAGGGAGTGCCCAGGACGGTGCAGCGCCAGGGCCCAGGAAGGCACTCAGAGAGGGTTTGTTTTTATTAATAAAGTTTTACTTTATTTTCAAATTTTATTTAAGTATATCATTCATATGTGAATGTACATTAACAATAAGTGTATAGTAAACTTTGTGAATTTACAAAACAAACATTCATATCATACAGGGCTCCCATGTATCACCCCACCACCAACACCTGGCATTGCTGTGGACCATTTCTTACAAACTATGAAAGAGCATTGTCAAAATATTACTGCTAACTATAGTTCATATCTTACATTTGGTGCATTTCACCCCCAGCCCATTCGATTATTAACACCCTGTGTTAGTATTATAGATTTACTATAGTTCATGGGAGAGCGTTCTCATGTTTCTTCTGTTAGCCACAGTCCTTCCACCACAGGATTCCCTGCATTACACGTAAGTCCATACTTTGTACGGATTGAAAGTGTCCACTCTGGCTCTTGTTTTCATCAGAGTTGTGCTGTCATGACCTCAATTTTAGAATGTTTTCATTACCCCTTTATCCCACTATTGGTCCCTTAGAATTGGTATATATTTGCCGTTGCTGCAAAAATATTAGATTAAATGTCGTCCATAAGTTACATGAGTAATTTTCCCATGTATCGCCATACTCTGAGCATTTTGTAAAAGAACATTCTTAATACATTTTTAAAATCAATTTTATTGGTACATATTAATAAAGCATACAGTTCATCCAGAGTGTACAATCAATGGTATGTGGTATAATCATATAGTTGTGCATTCATCACTTCAATCATTTTTGGAGCATTTTTATTATTTCAATAATAAACAAAACTCTTCACCTCTTAGTCTGTGTTTCCCCTGCTGTACATAGCTGCTATTTCTGGCTATTCTTGCACAATTATTAAGCAGTTTTATTGACATATACTCACATAACATACGATCTAGCCAAAGTGTGTAATCTGGCTTTTAGTATAATCACAATGTGCATTCATCACCACAAAAAAAATTTAGAACCATTACTCCAAAAACTCCACACCCCTTAGCATGCCTTCCCCAGACCTACATAACCACCAATCTAATTTCATCTTAAATTGATTTAGATTTATATTTTATGTAAATGGAATTATACAACTTGTCACAATATATTTAGTTCATAATAGCGCAATCATACAGTATTTGTCCTTTTTTGTGTGTCTGGCTTGTTTCACTCAATGTCTTCCAGATTCATCCATGTTGTCATATGCTTTATGACTTTTTACAGCTGCATAATATTCCATCATGTGAGTACACCACAGTTTATCCATTCATCAGTTGATGGACACCTGGGTTGTTTCCAACATTTGGCAATCAAATAACACCACTATGAACATAGGTGTGCAGATGTCTATTTGTGAAACTGCTTTCAATTCTGCTGGGTATATACCCAGTAGTGGTATTGCAGAGTCACATGGCAAATCTATATTCAACTTCTTTAGGAACTGCCAAACAGTCCTCCACAGTAGCTATACCATTCTACATTCCCACCAACAATGAATAAGTGTTCCTATCACTCCACATCCTCCTCAACACTTGTAGCTCTCTTTTATTTTTTTTAAGATTTATTTATTTATTCTCCGCCCCCTCGTTGTTTGCGCTTGCCGTCTGCTCTCTGTGTCTGCTCATCTTTTTTTTTTTTTTTTTTTTAAGATTTTTTTTTATTTATTCATTTATCCCCCCCTTGCTGCTTGTGCTCGCTGGGTCAGCTAACCACGCCGTGCGGGCGGGCTTGCCTTCACCAGGAGGCCCCGGGAACCGAACCCGGGGCCTCCCATATGGTAAACGGGAGCCCTACTGATTGAGCCACAGCCGCTTCCCTGCTCATCTTTTAAGAGGCACAAGGAACCGAACCTGGGACTCCCCGTGTGGGAAGGAGGTGCCCAATTGCTTGAGCCACATCCGCTCCCTGCTTGTGTGTGTCTCACTACGTCTCCTCGTTGCATCAGCTCGTTGTGCCAGCTCATCTTGGTTGTCTTCTTTAGGATGCAACAGGAACCAAAACCAGGACCTCCCATGTGGGAGGCAGGTGCCCAACTGCTTGAGCATTTCCACTCCCTCTATCTTTTTAATAGTGGCTCCTCTGATAGGTGTGAAATGATATCTCAGTTTTTTTTTGCATGTCCCTAATCATTAGTTTTGCTGAACATTTTTTTATTTTTTTTTTTTTTTTTTTTTTTTTTTTTCCATTTGTCTTTCTTCTTTGGATAAATATCTATTTGAGACTTTTGCCCATTTTTCAATCAGGTCGTTTGGCTTTTTATTGTTGAGTTGTAACATCTATCTATATATCATGGATATTAAACCTTTATCAGGCTGCCAATCAAAAATCTAGCCTTGCTCTTTGGTCTCGGCCGCAGAAACGAGATGACGAAGGGAACGTCGTTTGGAAAGCGTCTCAATAAGACTCACACCTTGTGCCGCCGCTGTGGCTCTAAGGCCTACTACCTTCAGAAGTCAACCTGTGGCAAATGTGGCTACCCTGCTAAGCGCAAGAGAAAGTATAACTGGAGTGCCAAGGCTAAAAGACGAAATACCACCGGTACGGGTCGAATGAGGCATCTAAAAATTGTATACCGCAGATTCAGGCATGGATTCCGTGAAGGAACTACACCTAAACCCAAGAGAGCAGCTGTTGGAGCATCCAGTTCATCTTAAGGATTTCACTGATTAGTCGTGCAATAAATGTTCTGGTTTTATTTATTTATTTATTTATTTTTTTTACCAGGAGGTCCCGGGGATTGAACCCGGGTCCCTCCATATGGGCGACGGACGCCCAACCAGTTGAGCCACATCCGACCCCAATGGTCTGGTTTTAAAAATGAAAAAAAAAAAAAAAAAAAAAAAAAAAATCTAGCCTTGAAGATGGCGGACTAGTAAGACACGGGAATCTCTTCTCCAGAAAAATAGCTAGAAGACAGGCTGAAACAGCCCCCAAAAAAATTCTTCTAGGGTTTAGGACAGCAGGTGAAGGCTGTACACCACCCAGAGAAGAAAGGGACAAAAGAAGGAAATCACGATGACAGAACCATGAGTTGGAAGTAGCAGCTTCTGCTGCTGCCGGCATCCTCCCCCACACTCTTCAGAATTCTCGGGCCTCTGGGCCTGTGACCACAGACAAAGGGGGCTCCAGGGATCTACCACTCCAAGAAAGGGTAGAGAGAGGGACACAGCCTTAGGCTGACTCAGGTTCTAACCCACAAATTTGGGCTGTGGAGCCCCACGGACCCTTCCACAGGGCGGTTTGCCCTGGGAGCCTAGGAAGGACTGGAGAAATCCGACCCTCGCAACCTCCCTCTATTCTAGCCTGGACTAATTGTTGAGGACACCACGGGAGAGGGTAGAGAGAGCCTGGGGCTGACCCTGCTTTTGACCCCCAGATTTGGTCTGCCCTGTCCCGAGAGCCTTTCCAGGCTGGGTGGGGCTGCGCCATTGTTTGCCTTGGAGCCTGCAAGGGGCTAAAGATATACAAACCTCCCAAACTCCTCCTCTACTAACAGGGACTGATTGTTGAGGATCCAGAAGGGAGTGGAAATATTTCCTAGCTGGGAAAAGGGGGGCACTACGAGAGAAGTCTGGAGAACTGTCTCAGAAAGTTTGAATCACAGGGCTCCTAGCCCCCAGACAGGAAGCTCTATCACATTGATCTGGTCTGTGTCACAACAAATACGCTCAGACCAGGCATTGAATTGAGAGCAGCCAACAAGCACCATCTCCTGGCAGACCAAGGAAGTGCACATAAGAAAACTAATAAGTAAGAGAGGCTTTGCCTGGCCTCTATAGCCTCCCTGCCCAAGGCCCTAGGAAACGACTCTACAACCAATTACTGGGTCTAGTGCCCAGTTTTGAGCAACCAGCAGAACGATCCTAACAATCAAGGTTGAGCCAAAAATCAAAGAGCTGTGGTAACTCACAGCCACCTGCCACTAAACCCCATAAAAGAGAAAGAGATAGAGCATAATAAGTAAAATACAAACTAACCAGATGCCTAAGCACCAGCAAAAAATTATGAGCCATACTAAGAAAATAGAAGATATGGCCCAAGAAAAGGAATACAGCAAAGTCCCAGAAGAGATGCAGAATTTGAGAGAACTAATCAGTGAGATGAGTACGAATTTCCAAAATCAAATTAATGAGATGAAAAAGAATATAGTTAAAGAGATAAATGACATCAAGAAGACATTGAGCGAACGCAAAGAAGAATTTGAAATCCTGAACAGAAAAGTAACAGAGCTCAGGGGAATGAAAGACAAAATAGGTGAAGGCAAAAACACATTTGAAGCATACAACAGCAGACTCAAAATGATAGAAAAAAGAATAAGTGATACCGAAGACAGAGCAGCTAAAATTTTTTTTTTTTTTTTTTAAAGATTTTATTTATTTATTCATCTATCCCCCCCTTGCTGCCCGTGCTCGCCGGGTCAGCCAACCACACTGTGCGGGCGGGCCCGCCCCCACCAGGAGGCCCTGGGAACCGAACCCGGGGCCTCCCACATGGCAAACGGGAGCCCCACTGATTGAGCCACAGCCGCCTCCCAAGAGCAGCTAAAATTGAAGAGAGAAAAGAATGGAAAAAATTGAGCAGGGGCTCAGAGAGTTGAATGACAACACAAAACGCAACAACATACGTGTCATGGGAGTTCCAGAAGGGGAAGAGAAAGGAAAAGGGGCAGAAAGAGTATTTGAGGAAATAATAGCTGAAAATTTCCCAACTCTCACGAAAGAAATGAACTTCAATGTCCAAGAAGCACACCGTACCCCAATGAGAATAAATCCAAATAGACTTACGCCAAGACACATATTATTCAGAATGTCAAATGTAAAAGATAAAGAGAAAATTCTCAGAGCAGCAAGAGAGAAGCAAACGATCACGTACAAAGGACGTCCAGTAAGACTTTGTGCAGATTTCTCTTCAGAAACCATGGAGGCGAGAAGACAGTGGTATGATACAATTAGGAAACTGAAAGAGAAAAACTGCCAGGCGAGAATTCTTTATCTAGCAAAACTGTCCTTCAGATATGAAGGTGAATATAAAGTATACACAAACAAACAGAAACTAAGAGAGTTTGCAAAAAAGAATCCACCTTTGCAGGAAATAGTAAAGGAAGCCTTAGAATCTGAAAGAAAAGATAGGAGAGAGAGGCTTGGAGGAGAGTATAGAAGAAAGAAAAGCAGAAAGGATAACCAAAGAGTAAAAAGAGAGACAAAAACAAGATGACATATGAAAGCCAAAGAATACAATGGAGGAAATAAATAGTGCATTTTCAGTAATATCATTGAATATGAATGGATTAAATTCCCCAATCAAAAGATACAGGCTGACAGAATGGATAAAAAAACATGAGCCATCTATACGCTGCTTACAAGAAACTCACCTCAGATCCAAAGATATAAACCGGCTGAAGTAAAGTAAAAGGTTGGAAAAAGATACTCCACGCAAATAGTAAACAGAAAAGAGCAGGGGTAGCTATGCTAATATCAGACAAAACAGACTTCAAATGCAAAAAAGTGATAAGAGATGCGGAAGGCCATTATATATTAATAAAAGGGATGATCCTCCAGGAAGATATAACAGTCATAAATATCTATGCACCTAACCAGGGTGCCCCAAAATATATGAGACAAACTCTGGCAAAACTGAAGGGAGAAACTGACATTTCTACAATAATCATTGGAGACTTCAACACCCCACTCCAATCATTAGATAGAACAACTAGACAGAAGATCAACAAGGAAACAGAGAACTTGAACAATATGATAAACAAGTTAGACCTAACAGACATATACAGAACACAGCATCCAAACTCAGTGGGTTATACATTCTTCTCAAGCGCCCATGGATCTTTCTCCAGGATAGACCACATGTTAGGTCACAATGCAGCTCTCAATAAATATAAAAAGATTGAAATTATACAGAGCACCTTTTCAGATCATAATTTTCTGTTAGAAATCAATAACAGACCGGAAAAAAGTAAATTTGCAAATGTGTGGAGACTGAACAACACACTTCTAAATATTCAGTGGGTCAAAGAAGAAATTGCAAGTGAAATCAGTAAATACATTGAGACAAATGAAAATGAGAACACAACATATCAAAACTTATGGGATGGGAAGCGGCTGTGGCTCAGTCAGTGGGGCTCCCATTTACCATGTGGGAGGCCCCGGGTTCGGTTCCCGGGGCCTCCTGGTGGGGGCGGGCCCACCTGCGCGGCGTGGTTGGCTGACCCGGCGAGCGCAGGCAGCAAGGGGGGGATAAATGAATAAAAAAAAAAAAAAAACTTATGGGATACAGCGAAGGCAGTCTTGAGAGGGAAATTTATAGCCCCAAATGCCTATTTTAAAAAACAAGAAAGAGCTAAACTCAAAGATTTAACTGAACAACTTGAAAAACTAGAAAAAGAACAGCAAACCAATCCCAAAGCAAAAGGAAGGAAAGAAATAATAAAGATTAGAGCAGAAATAAATGAAAGTGAGAACAGAAAAACAATAGAGAAAATGAAGAAAACCAAAAGCTGGTTCTTTGAGAAGATCAATAAAATTGACAAACCCCTTGCTAGATTAACAAAGAAAAAAAAAGAGAGAAGATGCATATAAATACAATCAGAAATAAAAAGGGGGAAATTACAAATGACCTCACAGAAATAAAAAGAATCATAAGAGGATATTATGAGAAACTATATGCCAACAAACTAGACAACCTGGATGAAATGGACAATTTCTAGAAACTCATAACCAACCTACACAACAAGAAATACAAGAACTTAACAAACCAATCACAATTAAGAAGATTGAATCCGTCATCAAAAATCTCCCAGCAAAGAAAAGTCCATGGGAAGCGGCTGTGGCTCAGTCAGTGGGGCTCCCGTTTACCATATGGGGGGCCCCGGGTTCGGTTCCCGGGGCCTCCTGGTGGGGGCGGGCCCACCTGCACGGTGTGGTTGGCTGACCCAGCGAGCACAGGCAGCAAGGGGGGGATAAATGAATAAATAAATAAAAATCTTTAAAAAAAAAAAAAAAAAAAAAGAAAAGAAAAGTCCAGGACCAGATGGCTTCACAGGTGGGTTCTACTAAGCATTTCTAAAAGAATTAACACCAATCCTGTTTAAACTCTTCCAAAAAATTGAAGAGGAGGGAAAATTACCCAACACATTTTATGAAGCCAACATCACCCTAATACCAAAGCCAGATAAAGATTCCACAAGAATGGTGGCTCAGTCGGTAGGGCTCCTGTTTACCATATGAGAGGCCCCGGGTTCGGTTCCCGGGGCCTCCTGGTGAAGGCAAGCCTGCCCCGTGTGGCGTGGTTAGCTGACCCAGCGAGCACAAGCAGCAAGGGGGGCATAAATGAATGAATAATAAATAAAAAAAGATTCCACAAGAAAAGAAAATTACAGACCAATCTCTCTAATGAACATAGATGCAAAAATTCTCAACAAAATACTTGCAAATCGAATCCAACAGCATATCAAAAGACTTATACATCACGACCAAGTGGGATTTATTCCTGGTATGCAAGGCTGGTTCAACATTAGAAAATCAATCAATGAAATACACCACATTAACAAATTGAAGGAAAAAAACCACATGATCATCTCAATAGATGCATAAAAGGCATTTGACAAAATCCAACATCCTTATTTGATAAAAATACTTCAAAAGATAGGAATAAAAGGAAAATTCCTCAATATGATAAAAGGCATATATGAAAAACCACAGCCAACATCATACTCAATGAGGAAAGGTTGAAAGCTTTCCCTCTAAGATCAGGAACAAGACAAGGATGCCCACTGTCACCATTGTTATTCAGCATTGTACTAGAAGTTCTAGCTAGGGCAGTTAGACAAGACAAAAAAATTAAAGGCGTCCAAATAGGAAAAGAGGAAGTAAAACTCTCACTGTTTGTGGATGACATGATCCTGTATTTAGAAAATCCTGGGGAAGCGGCTGTGGCAAAATTATCCAATACATTTTATGAAGCCAACATCACCCTAATACCAAAGCCAGATAAAGATTCCACAAGAATGGTGGCTCAGTCGGTAGGGCTCCCGTTTACCATATGGGAGGCCCTGGGTTCGGTTCCCGGGGCCTCCTGGTGAAGGCAAGCCCGCCCGCACGGTGTGGTTAGCTGACCCAGCAAGCACAAGCAGCAAGGGGGGGATAAATGAATAAATAAATAAAATCTTAGAAAAAAAAAAAAAAAAAAAGAAAATCCTGAAGTATCCACAACAAAGCTACTTGAACTAATAAATGAGTTCAGCAAAGTGGCAGGATACAAGATCAACACGCAAAAGTCAGTAATGTTTTTGTACACTAGTACTGAACAATCTGAGGAGGAAAATTCCATTTTCAATAGCAACAAAAAGACTCAAATACCTAGGAGTTAATTTAACCAAAGAAGTACAGGACCTATATGCAGAAAACTACAAAACAATGCTAAAAGAAATTTTAAAAGACCTAAACAAATGGAAAGACATTCCGTGTTCATGGATTGGAAGAATAAATATCATGAAAATGTCAATCTTGCCCAAACTGATTTATAGATTCAATGCAATACCAATCAAAATCCCAACAGCTTACTTTACAGAATTAGAGAAGGCAATTACCAAATTCATCTGGAAGGGTAAGTGCACCCGAATAGCCAAAAGTATTCTAAGAAAGAAGAGCAATGTGGGAGGAATTTCACTGCCTGACCTTGAAACATATTATAAAGCTATAGTGGTATCTAAGCCACAGCCATGTTCCAGAAAAAAGAAAAAAAAAGAAGAAAAAAAAAGCTACAGTGGTCAAAACAGCATGGTACTGGCATAAAGATAGACATATCAATCAATGGAATAGAATTGAGAATCCAGAAATATACCCTCACCTATACAGTCAACTGGTTTTTGACAAACCTACCAAGCCCACACTGATGGGAAAAAACAGTCTGTTCAACAAATGGTGTTGGGAGAACTGAATATCTATAACCAAAAAAATGAAAGAGGGCCCCTATCTCACCCCCCATACAAGAATCAACTCAAAATGGATCAAAGATCTAAATATAAAAGCCAGGACCATGAAACTACTGGAAGAAAATGTAGGGAAACATCTTCAAGACCTTGTAGTAGGTGGTGGTTTCTTGGGCCAAAGCACGTGCAACAAAAAAAAAAGTAGATAAATGGGACCTCCTTAAAATTAAACACTTTTGCACCTCACAGGAATTTGTCAGAAGGGTGAAAAGGCAGCCAACTCAATGGGAAAAAATATTTGGAAATCACATATCTGATAAGGGTTTAATATCCAGGATATATAAAGAGATGTTACAACTCAACAATAAAAAGACAAATGACCCAATTAAAAAATGGGCCAAAGACTTGAATAGACATTTCTCTGAAGAAAAAATACAAATGGCAAAAAAACACATGAAGAAATGCTCAACATCACTCATGATTAGGGAAATGCAAATCAAAGCTACAATGAGATATCATTTCACACCTATCAGAATGGCCACTATTAAAAAGACAGAGAACTACAAGTGTTGGAGAGGATGTGGAGAGATAGGAACACTTCTTCACTGTTGGTGGGAATGCAGAATGGTACAGCCACTGTGGAGGACTGTTTGGCAGGTCCTAAAGAAGTTGAATATAGACTTGCCACGTGATCTGGCAATAACACTACTGGGTATATACCCAGAAGAACTGAGAGCAGTGACACCAACAGACATCTGCACACCGATGTTCATAGCCACATTATTCACCATTGCCCAAAGTTGGAAACAACCCAAGTGTCCATCAACAGATGAATGGATAAACAACCTGTCGTCTATTCACACGATGGAATATTATGCAGCTGTAAGAAGAAATGAAGTCGTAAAGCATATGGCAACATGGATGAACATGGAGGACATTATGTTGAGTGAAGCAAGCCAGACACAAAAGGACAAATACTGTATGAATGCGTTACTGTGAACCAAATATATTGTGTAACATATTGTTTGATTCAAAAAATATTTATATGTATCCATTACATTTAATTGAGAAATGTATATATTTATCATCTGTGTTTACTTTTTAGTTTTTAATTGTGTATATTTTCAATTATTAAATATACAAAATAAAGTTTAAAAATGTTAAAAAAAAAAACCTTTATCAGACATGTGATTTCCACATATTTTCTCCAATGAGTTGGCTGCCTTTTTACCCTTTTGACAAAGTCCTGTGAGGTGCAAAAGTTTTTTTAATTTTGAGGAGGTCTCATTTACCTATGTTTTCTTTTGTTGCACGTGCATTGGGTATAAGGTCCAAGAAACCACCACCTAACATGAGGTCTTTAAGATGTTTACCTACATTTTCTTTTCTTTTTTTTTCCATGATGTCTTTATTTGGCGTTTGTATTAGGACAATGTTAGCTTCATAGAATAAGTTTTTTTTTTTTTTTTTTTTTTTACCAGGAGGTCCTGGGGATCGAACCCAGGTCCCTCCATATGGGAGACGGATGCCCAACCGTTTGAGCCACATCCGTCCCCCATAGAATAAGTTTGATAGCATTCCTTCCTGTTCAATTTTTTGGAAGAGTTTTGGCAAGATTGGTATTAGTTAGATTTTCTTTAAATGATTGGTAGAAGTCACCTATGAAGGTATCTGGATACATTTTCTTCTTGTGGTTTAATGGTCCTGACTTTTATATTTAGGTCTATTTTGTGGTGGGGGCAACATCTAGCTCATTTGCGGCAGGGGCGACATTTGCTCATCTTCTTTAGGAGGCACCGGAACCCGAACCCAGGACCTCTCATGTGGTAGGCAGGCACCCAACTGGTTGAGCCATATCCACTTCCCTTTATTTACTTTTAATTTCCTCCCATGCACTTCCTTGGTCTGCCAGCAGATGGCGAGATTTGGCAGCCCTCTTAGTTCAATGCCTGATTCTTGTGTGTTTGCAGCAACAGGGACTGGATCAATGTGATATTAGGTTTCTGCCTGGAGGCTAAGAGCCTTGTAATTTGAACATTCTCAGAGACAGTTCTCCAACCTGGCAGTCCTTTTCCTGGGTAGGAAATAATTCACTCCCCTCTGTGTCCTCAACATTCAGTCCCGGTTAGTAGAGAGGGAGATTGAGAGGGTTGGATCTCTTTACTCCCAAACTGGCTCCCAGGGTATATTAGTCAGCCAAAGGGATGCCCATGCAAAATACCAGAAATCAGTTGGCCTTTATAAAGGGTATTTATTTGGGGTAGAAGCCTACAGTTACCAGGCCATAAAGCACAAGTTACCTCCCTCACCAAAGTTTATTGCCACGTGTTGGAGCAAGATGGCTACCGACATCTATAACTGTTCAGGCTTCCTGGGTTCCTCTCTTCCTGGAGCTTGCCTGTCTCCAGGCTCAGCTGCTGTTAGCTCCACAAAGCCAGCTGTAGACTATTAGGGTAACAGCTTGTTTCTTTTCCTTGGCCCTGCTCGCTTTCCTCACAGCCAAGCTCCTCCGTGTGCTTACTTCCCGGGACTCCAGCTCAAGACTCCAACTTCAAAACTCCAACATCAAAACTCCAACTCACTCCTCTGCTCTGCCATGTAGTTTTATCTGTGAGTCCCTGCCCACTAACGGGGTGGGGACTCAACATCCTACTGAAGTGGCCCAATCAAAGCCCTAATAATAATTTAATCACACTCAGGTACAGACCAGTTTACAAACATAATACAATATCTATTTTTGGAATTCATAAACCATATCAAACTGCTACACAGGGCAAACAATGGCGTGGCCCCATCTGGCCTGGAAGGGCTACTGAGACAAAGCAGACCAAATTTGTGGGTGAAAAGCTGAGTCAGCCTTAGGCTGTGTCCCTCTCTCTCCTCTTCCTGGGGAGGTAGATCCCTATGCCCCCCCACCCCCCTCCCCCCCTCCGCTGTCTGTAGCTTCTGCCCACAGGCCTGAGTATTCAAAAGTGTCTTTAGTGCGGACGAGGGTGCCAGCAATAGCAGCTGCTGCTTTTAATTCACAGTTTTGCCATCACAATTCTTTTCCCTTGTCCCTCCCTCTTTTGGGTGGTTTCCAGCCTTCCTGTGGTGTCCTAAACCCTATAAGATTTTTTTTTTCCAGGCCATATCTGCCTGTCCTCTAGCAATTTTTCTGGGTGAGAAGAGAGTCCTGTGTCTTTCTAGTTTGTCATCTTCCCCGAAATTTCTTATATTTATGCTATTAACCACAATCTTCATCTACCACTGAAGTCACTGTTACACATTCTCAGGGAGAGGTCTTGAATGATGGAGGGCTAGGTGGGTTGAGCAGGACTTGTGCCTCAACAATTACTCTGCTGCCCCAAAGATTTACGAGTCGTGCCAGTGAGGCAGGCTAGTTTAGGGAATGGGAAGATGAGTCTAAGACCTGGCAGAAAAACATGTGGCCATGGAACCCTACTTGGAAACCCCCTGAGGCAAAGACCCTGCCAGAAGGCTGCTGGAAGAACCCCATGCAAACCCGGCCATGAGAACTCCATTTGGAAGTAGATTTCATCTGGGGTCAAGGGAAAGCCCCGGATATCCTTAAGTGGCCTCACCATTAGGCCCCCTGGGGAACTGATGGGTGGGGTAATCAATGAGAACAGCAAACAGCTGGGACCCCTCCCCTGAGCATTAGCAAGGGGAAGAATAATTAATAGTTTAAAAGGTAACCACACACCCTGGCACTGAGGGATTATTACCAAGCGCCAACTAGCAATGCGCACTTGGAAAAAGACCTTGACCAAAAGGGGGAAAGGGTGAATACAAATGAGTTTTTATGGCAGTGAGATTTCAGTGAGTTGGGAAGTCTCAGCAGGATCTCATTGACTGCCACAGTAAATATTGCCATAAATAGTGGGGCTCCTGATGGCTCTAGAGACATCCAGACACTATAGGCAGGGCAGACAGCTTGGGTGATTGGTGCCCTGCCAGTGGGCCTTACTTTGAAATTTATGCTCCCCAGTGTGACAGAGTTGGACTCATTTGTGATTTCCCTACACATGGCTCTTCTGCCCCTTCTGTTTGAACCTATAGTTAGTACTAGCGCTGATAGGTATTTATCCAAGAGACTTAAATCTTTGGTGTGTCCATGTGCCAGTCGGGCCCTGAATCTCAGCAGTTGCAACACCTGCTCTCCAGTTCATTGGACTCACCAGGACAACTAAGGAGGACATGATGATGGACAATGACCATACCAAGGAACAGAGAGAGTCTGAAACTGCAAGCAAGATAGTCCCATCCATCTGCCCCATGGGCTCTAAGCCCCCTCTCAATTACCATCCCAGAATCCTCAGGTTTGGGGAATGAAGGACGGACTAGAGAAGATGTACTGTTTTTTTTACTATAGACTTATTGTTACTCTAGCAATGGAAGAACTTTTATCATTGAGGTGGAGGCAGAGGCCACCTGAGGTTCTAAGGGAAGGGAGAGGGGAAAATAAGTGCAATATGGGGGCATTTTCGGGTCATTGGAAGTGTCCTGCATGACATTGCATGATGGATACAGGCCATTATATATTTTGTTATAACTTGCAAAATTGCGTGGGACAGAGTGTAAACGATAATGTAAACTATAATCCACGGTTAGTGGCAATGCTTCAATATGTGTTCATCAATTGTAACAAATGTACCACACTAATGAAGGATGTTAATGTTGGAAAATGTGGGAGGGGTAAGGAGAGCCGCATATGGAAATCCCCTATATTTCTTTTTTTTTTTTTTTTTTTTTACCGGGAGGTCCGGGAATCGAACCCAGGTCCCTCCATATGGGAGACGGACGCCCAACCAGTTGAGCTACATCCGACCCCCCCTATATTTCTTAATGTAACATTTATGTAATCTAAGGTATCTTTTTAAAAAAATGTATTAAATAAAAGGTAACCACACAAACAAAATCTCTCTCTCTGCCTGGGGACAGGTAATCTGTTATTTTCTCCCATTTCTATTATCTTCTCCCATTTTTCTCAATAAACTACTGGCCTAAGTCAGCATGTTCTTAAATTCTTTTATTTTATTTTATTTATATTTTTATTTATTTTAGAACTTTATTTATTTATTTATTTATTTTTTACGTTTGGTATAACCGTTTTTATTTATTTATTTTCTACCGGGAGGTCCCGGGGATCGAACCCGGGTCCCTCCATATGGGAGACGGACGCCCAAACAGTTGAGCCACATCCAACCCCCTTAAATTCTTTTATGTAACATAGCCAAGAACCTAGACTCTAGGTCCTAGAGGAATCCGGCTTCACCAGGGCCCAAATTTTGGGTTCAGGGTTCTTCATTCTTCGGACAGTTAAGGAAGGTTCATCCTGCTCTTAGGTTGGGCAAACGATTTTGCATCCTGAGCACGGGTAAAGGACAAGCCACGGGAACTGAATGATCTTAAACTGCCAGCCCTTCCAGGGCCAGAGTGAGGCGGGAGGGGAGGGACCCTGGCTGCGTCTCCCTCGCGCCCCTACCCTTTGCCGGGCAGGGCACTAGTGCCCTTTCTTCTCGCATGGCAGCAGCCCGCAGCTGCACGGGGGGCTGAGCGCAGCTCACTTTCACAAGTGGTTTCAGACGTGGGCCCCCATTAGCTACAGGTCCTTCTCTGGAAAAAGCCAGAGCCGGAACTAGAGGGACCTGGGGACCTGCCACCTCCGCGCTGGGAGGCTTTCTCGCTCCCGTGAGTGCCTCACATGATGTTGGGAGCCTAGCGGAACACCCCCCCGCCCCGCAAGTCACTCCTCTCCGGACGTCACGCGTGCGCGGCGGCTCGCGGCTCGACGCCGCGCCGGGCTGCCAGCGCTGCCACGTACGCGCGAAGGGGCGGCTTTCCCTTCGGGTTCTCACAGAGGCCCCTCCTTCCGCGCCTGCCACTCCACATCGAGACTCCGATTGGCCACCCCTGAGAGGCGGAGCCGTCAAGAGAGCCCTACTGCGCAGGCGCGAGTTTTTTTTCCCGCGCCGGCCAGCCGGCCCCACCCCCTTCATTTTCCAATTTAACCGCAGCTGGATTTCGAACTGTCGTGCGTATGCCTTCTATGTCGTCCTCGCTTTCCGGCTGCTGTTTCTCCACGGTCCTCCCCTCCCCCCTCCCTCCTGCCCCTGACGGCTCACTTTGCGGCAGCGCCGAGAGCCCCACCCCCTTTCTCTGCGGAATCACCATGGCGGCTGGGGTAAGTTTGCCGGCTCTGGCGAGCGAGTTCACCCTATCCGCCGCCATCCTCTGCCCGAGTGGGGCCTGCCGGCGCCAGAGGAGTTCTAGAGCCGCGTGGGGAACTGTTGTGGGGTGGAGAGACCGGGCTGTTGGAGAACGGGGCTCCCAGGGCCCAGAGCGGAACTGAGGCTGGGGTTCTCCGAGGCCAGAGGTGGAAGGGTCAGGGGTAGAAGAGCAAAGAGATGCTGGGTCCGGGTCGTCTGGGCCCTGAAAAGGGGTTCGGGTTCACTGCCGCTTCGAAGCTTGGGACCGGGGCAGGCTGACGGAACTTTTGCGACCGTTTTGCGGGGCAACAGTGGGGACGGGGCTAAGAAGAGGGTCTTTGTGGGTAGCTGCGTCTGGCCAGTTAAGGGTCGTCTCTCAGGGAGGTTTGGGAATCAGAGGACTCTCCGGACCCCTCAGGCCAGGTTAATAGGGAAGGCAACCGCGGGGGACTCAGTGGGGTCCGGCCCCGAGGGGTGGTATCCGTGACGAGGCAGGGAAGGCTCTTTAGGGGGAGGGCTTGGTTTAGGAAGAGGGGCTGCCATTCGGTTCCTCCGTGGCTATTCCGAGGGGAACTTGGAAATCTCTCGGTCTGTGTGTGCGCCTTAGAGACAAAGGTGGAAGAGCAATAGAGTAGGCAGGCACTCGGTAACCATCAATGAATGAAACAAGGCTCTGAGGCGGGAGGGGTGCTACGTTTGTCGGCAGATGGGAGCTGGGAGCTCTGGATTTCCTGGAGATATCTTTGAGGGAAGAGGATGCTTTTAGAGGTGACCTTAGGAAAGGTCAACTCTGTCAGCAAGCTTTATTTAACACTTGGTGTGTACTTCTGTCCTCGGCATTTCGAGGGACTCTGATTACATCTGACAGATACTAAGGAACTTGGGTTCACCAGAGGGAGCAAGAGTGAGTTGAACAGGTTGAGATTGCTCAGGGAAGTAATCTTGGGAGATGGCATTTAGGATGGAGTTCCTCTACTCAATGTTTACTGTTTTCCCTTCTTGCACAGACCCTGTACACATATCCGGAAAATTGGAGGGCCTTTAAGGTCCTCATCGCTGCTCAGTACAGTGGGGCTCAGGTCCGCGTGCTCTCCGCACCACCCCACTTCCACTTTGGCCAAACCAACCGCACTCCTGAATTTCTCCGCAAATTTCCCGCCGGCAAGGTGAGTAGGGAAGTGGTCCTGAGGACCAAGGAGCCCTACCATTTCATAGCTCTGGAGAAGGCCTCCCCCCTTAAAAAGCATTTCCTTTCAGTAACTTTTGTTTTAATCTTTATTTTGAGGTCATTGTACATTCAAATGGAGTTATGAGAAATAATATGGTGACTTTTTATAAAACTTGTGTAACATTCATGGGCTTCTTTATCTGTGGGAAAGAGAATGAGTTTTAACCCAGTATTTTCATTACAAACATATCCAGTATTTACTATGTATCAAGTATCTACTGTTCTTACCCCGAGGGGGGCTTGCAGAGATATGCAAATAACCGAGCTAATGGTAGAAGAGGTCCTGTGCTCTGTGGGTAGCACCATCATACCTTAATGATTGAAGACTTCTGGCCTTTTGCTTACAATTGGATTGAGGGATTCTGTGCAAATATCTGATAATATCCAAATCTTTTGGGTTTATCAGTTCAGATATTGAGAGCTCATATAGCATGGGATACCATATACAAATGTTCTTTGGTTTCTGAGTTTCAGATGTTACCAAGGGTTTGAATAACATGAGTTCCTACATAGAAATTTTTGTCTGAAGGATTTAGTTCTTGGGACTGGCTAATGAGAGATCCCTGTGTTGTTTACTTTATCTTTGACTGTTTTGTTCCCAGGTTCCAGCATTTGAGGGTGACGATGGATTCTGTGTGTTTGAAAGCAATGCCATTGCCTACTATGGTAATTTGCAGGGAAATGCAGGAGTGGGAGGATCTGTCTGGAGGTGAGGGGTGTAGGAGCAGAGTGTCAGAGTGAGCTGGAGTAGACAAGGAAAGGAATTCTCAGGAGTCTGGATTGGTTGGCTTGGCTCCAGAATTCCTGACTGTCTTTGTGTTCTGCCTCTGCAGTGAGCAATGAGGAGCTTCGGGGAAGTACTCCAGAAGCAGCAGCCCAGGTGGTGCAGTGGGTGAGCTTTGCTGACAGCGACATAGTTCCTCCAGCCAGCACCTGGGTGTTCCCCACCTTGGGCATCATGCACCACAACAAGCAGGTGAGCCTTGGGACTTGGGGAGAAGCCAGGGGCAGGGATGGCATCAACTCCTGTGGGAAATGAGAAAATGAGAAGAGCTAATCGCAGGGATATAAGTCTGGAGCAGTGTGTTGTTGAAGGAGTCTGGGTTCTTTGTCAGATGTACCCGGTGGAGGGGGTGTCAGTGTCCCAAGTGGTCAGAGGGGAGACGTGTGCTGTAGAAAGTTTAGACCAGATGGTAGGGGTGGTGGCTGGACCACATGACCTTTAAAGTTCCTCTGTGACCACGATCATACAGTGGGAAAGAGGCCAGACTGCATCATGAAGAAATTAGCAGAGAGGGCTTCGTCTGCGATTCATTTGGAATGATCCATTGACAGAAAGAGGGTGGGCATGAGGCAGTACTCAGTAAGTGAAGTAGCTACCTTAGTTCTAACAGGGTGGAGGGAAAGGGATTGGTACCTACTAATAAGTTTGGTCATTTAAAATTCAACAGGCCACAGAGAACGCGAAGGAGGAAGTGAGGCGAATTCTGGGGCTGCTGGATGCTCACTTGAAGACGAGGACTTTTCTGGTGGGCGAACGTGTGACCCTGGCTGACATCACAGTTGTCTGTACCCTATATTGGCTCTACAAACAGGTGAGGTTTATAAGAATCAGGTTGGTATAGGGAAGGTGGGGATCAGAAATAAAGTGACAACTTATGTTCTGCAAGCACTTGAATGTATGGGTGTCTGGGGTAGAGCTCATCTGTAGTGCATTTGGAATTCCAGGATTCAATACTAAGACTCTGCTTTCCCTCTCTGTTCTGAGAAGTTTGGTAATGTTATGTTGCCCATAGTTTCCGTGAGGCAGCCAAGATTATTTGTTCCATATTTGTTAGGAAGTCTGGTAGGTGTGGTAACTTAAGCATCAAGATCTTTTGGAGACAGATCTAGTTTCAAGTCTTGGCTTCATTACCTGCTAGTAGTAGGGGTGGGTGTGGTTTTAATTCCTTTAGCCTCGTTTTTTTCTCTCTGTAATCTACAAATCTGTGGGGTAGATAATCCCCATAGAGGCTATTGAGTCAAAGGAGATACATGTCACTGGTTCCCAAATAGCAGCTCTTAGATTGATGCTGGTCCAGAATAGTAGTGTGTCCAGAATAGTAGGCAAAAGCACCCCTTGTGTGCCCAACCCTGTGCCAAGGGCCTTCCTTACAGGGATCATCTTATTAGTGAGTCTTCACCTGTTGTATGGGTGAGGAGAAACGTAACTTTGCCAAAGGTCACGAGTAGAACTTGAACCCATGCATTCCAGAACCAGCACGGGGAGTACATCATGAAGTTAAGTTTTTTTTTTTTTTTTTTTTTTTTTTTAATTAGTTTTCCTGAAACATACTCCTAAAGTGTACGATTAGTGGCATTTGGTATAATCACAGAGTTATGCACTCATCACTTCAATCAATATTAAAGCATTTTTATTACTCCAAAAAAAAAGAAAAGGAAAAAACCCAAACAAATGAACACAAAAAACTCTACCCCTCAGGAATAACCTCTCAATCTCTGTCTTTCCCCTTGAAGCTAAGTTTTTTATTTATTTAAAGGACTATCCATCATTGAGGCATTTATGCTTCTTTGCTGCTTTTTTTTTTTTTTTTTTTAATTTTTATTTTATTTGCTTATTTCTCTTTGTGCTCGCTGTCTGCTCTCTGTGTTTATTCATTTGTGTGCTCGAACTGAACCCGGAACCTCCCATGTGGGAAGGAGATGCCTAATCGCTTGAGCCACTACTGCTCCCTGCTTGTTGTGTTTCTCATTGTGTTTCCTTCTTGCATCATCTTGTTTTGTCAGCCTGTTGCGTCAGCTCGCTGTCTTGCTTGTCTTCTTTAGGAGGCACCAGAAACTGAACCCGGGGCCCCTCCCATGTGGTAGGCGGGTGCCCAACTGCTTGAGCCACATCCGCTTCTCTTCTTTGCTTTTGAATGTTCTTCACTTGTTGAAGACTGATGATAGTATACATATATCATTTAAGATAGTAGATTTTTATAGTTTTTTTTAAACATGTTATTTGGCAAAATAAGTAGTTGATTTCCCCTTTTTTTATTTTGTCTTGTTTTTAAATTTTGTGGATGTATGGAATTTAAAAGACTGATAATAATATACCTTGATATGGTTTTTGTAAAGGAGCAAGGCACAATATGAATATTATTTCTGCAAGTGATTCTGGTTCATAGTGGGGGCTGGCTCCAAGTATCCTATATTAAATTGGACCTGAATTGCAAAAAGAGATTAGAAAAATAAATGGGAAGTAGCCCTCCAGTATAATGTGGTGTTCTAGGTCAGCTGCTGTCTGTGGGGGTTTGAGAGGAAAGTGGTGAGTTGAGCTTTGGTAGGGAATAAGGTGAGGGTCTCTTGTGCTCTGGCTTGAAACTCTTCAGGGCTTTTCCTCTCAGTGACTTTGTTTCCACTCCTGTCTTGGCAGGTCCTTGAACCTTCTTTTCGCCAGGCCTTCCCCAATACGAATCGCTGGTTCCTCACCTGCATTAACCAGCCCCAGTTCCGGGCTGTGTTGGGGGAGGTGAAACTCTGTGAGAAGATGGCCCAGTTTGATGGTAAGTCTGAGGGGGAGTTAGAGAAGCATGGGTGAGATGAAGCCACAAGTGGCCAGGGACAGGGTCTGGTAGAAGATTATTTTCTTGTTCATTTGGTGGTGGGGCAGTGTAGAACCTGGATCCCCTTAGCTTTCCCATCCAGCATATTCCTCTGTTCCCCTGCTTGCTGTGTGGTTTTGGAGGGATATGGAAAGGGGAAGGATGTTCATTTTCTTCCCTCCCTCTGCCCCAGCTAAGAAGTTTGCAGAGAGCCAGCCTAAAAAGGACACCCCACGGAAAGAGAAAGGTCCACGGGAGGAAAAGCAAAAGCCCCAGGCTGAGCGGAAAGAGGAGAAAAAAGCGGCTGCCCCTGCTCCCGAGGAGGAGATGGATGAATGTGAACAGGCACTGGCTGCTGAGCCGAAGGCCAAAGATCCCTTTGCTCACCTGCCCAAGAGGTAAGAATATTGGAGGGGTGGGGGTGGGAACCAAGAAGACCTGTTCTCTCCCATGTGTCCTAACACACACAAACTATAGCCCAGAATTTTGGATTGTCCATACTCAAAGGGTTTATTTTAGTTGAAATAAAGCAACTTTCTGAATTTATTATCAAGAATTTTGAAAGTAGAAAATAAGTTCCAAGCATATCCAGTATTGGAGAAGATTGGAACTCCCTTTCCAGCAAAGAAAACAGGCAGGGATGGAATTCGGTGTGGAGGTTAGTTGGTCTTGAGCATGCTTATCAGGAGTATCTGAGAGCCATCAGGATCTTTAAGGGGGCCATGGAAGAAGGTGTGGTAAATCAGACTGAACAAGAATTGCTCACTAAGAGAAAGGATGACCATGGTCACATAGTATCTGTCCAGTTTGTTGTTTCCAGAACTGGGGGAGTTGAACCCCTAAAGGAGAAGGAAGTAAATGGGGTGGTTTTCTGTATTATCTTTCCAGCAAATGCAGATGTTCTTAGAAGAAAGTATATAGCAAAAGGGAGATTTTTGGTGTGGAAAAAAGTGGGGTATCCAGTACTTGCCCAATTCTCCACCATCGAGTTTTCCTTCAGTCACTGACTGCCCCAAGTTATTTTGTTGGAATTTCAAGCAATATGAGAAATGTATTTTCTGTGGTCACTTTTCTTTGTAGTCCTTTTTTTCTCTTGTTCATTCACTCTTTCTGCCATTGCCAAAGCCGACCATACTTTCCTTAGTTGGTTTGTTGGGATTCAAATTTGAGCTCCCCAGTTTGTAATGGTTTTGATACTGGAATAAACCAGTATGAAAGGACACCCACTGGTAATGGTCCTAATAATTGTGCTTAGAGTTGTAAATTATAAATGACAATAATGGGTATTTAGTAAGCATTTCTTCCCCATTTGGGGAACACTTGAAGTGGAGCTTAGACGTCTTGCTTCCAGGTACTTACCACAACCTCTTAGGACACGACTTTTTAAGATGTATTTCTTCTTAAACTAATATGATGTACCTTGAGTGCAGCAGGGGGGCAGATCAAGAGTAAGCAGGATTTTTGGTGTGTGTAAATAACCTGATTGAACTAACACAAATTACATGGGCTGTTGTAATATAGACTCTGTTAATTATTAGCTAGAGATTTTTACATATATTAGGTCTCTACTCTGGGCAGAAGATAAATCAGGCAGCAGACTTAAAGTCTTTAATAAACTTTGCATTTTCTTTTATCCTTCTTGGAATGTTTACTAATGTCTATTTCTTAAATTCCCATGATGCCCTATTGGGGTTGCCAAAAATGTTTTTCACCAGGATTTTTAATGTCACAACGGTGATGCCTTCAAAGACCAAGACTGTCATTTGTAGAAGATGTCATTCTAGTTCTTTTAAGGCTTTCCAGCTAAACTTGTTTCAGGAGCAGCTAAGAGCCTGGGGCGGTGTGTGTGTGTGTGTGTGTGTGTGTACGTGTACGTGCACGTGCACACACTATGTAAAATTCAAACCCTTCAGGAGGGTAGGTATGAAGATCCATGTTTTGGGTGGTTGAGGTTTTAAAGTTCTTCATATGAGATCTGCAGTGTGCTTTTGGGAAGGAACCTAGGATCTAGAGGTTAAAAGACAGATTATCTGCTTTGCTACAGTGTAACTTTGGGCAAATCACTTACCACTTAATCTTATCTGTAAAGGGAGGGTAACAGTCTAACCAGTTTGACTTAAGGATTAAGTGAAATAACCTGATACTCATTGTGGCATTGTTTATGCTAGTGAATAATTGAACCAAGTAAGGAGTCTTAATAGATTTATGGCCCATCTGTGCAACAGAAGATTATCTAGCCATTACGTTCACAAAGAATTCTTCATAGTGTCTCACAATTCCCCGCCCCCCCCAGAGTAAAGAGTTTATTAAGAAACAAGAAAAACTAGAAATGAGATAAGTATAGGACCTGAGAGATTGCAGGCGTGCTACAGCATGAGATGCACTATTTATTAATTTTGTATTAATTTTATTTACACACACTCCATATCGACTCAACACTGTTCCTTCCCCCATCCCTGGTAACTTCTAATCTACTCTCTGTCTCTGGGGATTTGCTATTTCTTTTTTTTTTCTTTACCGGGAGGTCCCGGGGATCAAACCTGAGTCCCTCCATATGGGAGACGGACGCCCAACCAGTTGAGCCACATCTGACCCCTGGATTTGCTATTTCTAGACATCTCTTATAAGTGATACCCTACAATATTTGCCCAGTGTACCTTGCTTATTTTATTTCACTGAATGTAATGTTTTCAAGATTCTTCCATGTTGCAGCATGTCTCAGAACTTCATTCTTTCTTATGGCTGAATGAAATTCCAGTTGTGTATGGACCACATTTTGTTTGCTTGATTTTTAAATTTTTAAAAATTTTTTTTATTTTAAAGATTTATTTATTTATTTCTCACCCCCGCCCCTGCAATTGTTTTGCGCTCCCTGTCTGCTCTCTCTGTTCTTCTGTGTCTGCTTGTCTTCTTTAGGCAGCACTGGGTCCAATCCTGGGACCTTCTGGCGTAGAGAGAGGCGCTCAATCTCTTGCGCCACCTCAGCTCCCTGATCTGCTGTGTCTCTTATTGTCTCTCCTCTGTGTCTCTGTTGGTTGTGTCATCTAGTGTGTCACAATTTTAACGGAAAAATGTATAAGGTGTAAAACTAGATACATCGATATGACTTCAGCTTTGGAAAGAAAGACCAGAGGGAAATGCATCAAAATATTAGCTATCCTTGTTTACTGGCATTGTGGGTGATTTTCTTTAGTAAACATGCATTTTTATAATCGTAAAGAAACAAAGCAAAAACAGAACTCCTACGATGTGGGGAATAGCTCCACTCTATCAATGCTGGCATTCTTGGCTTAATGGGCCAGAAAGCTTCGAAGACACATCTGAACTTGTTTGTGGGCAGAGAGGACTAATGGGTGTAAGGTTTGGGAGGAGGCGCTTTGAAAATGTTGCTGCTCACATTGCTGTTAGGACACAGTGTGAATAACCTGAAGAGGTCCATATGGTGGAGGGAAGAGTTGGGTGGATTGGTAACTGAATGGAACTTACGGAAAACAGCCCTAAGAGGGGCTGGACAAAGAAAAAAGGAGCCCTCAATGTGTACCTCCACTGGAGTGGGGGTGGGATGCAGTGGGTCCAGCAGTTAGCCATGCTTTTTCCTGGAACGGCTCCTATGAAGGCCCCCTTTGGGGCCCACGTACTTAGCATACTTAGCTGGGGAAGGGAGAACAGGAGTGTCCGATGGTCCGTCCATGTTCATTACCCTTTGGCTCTCCTCTGTTGGCCCAGTGATCTCTTCCTTTTAAACCAGTAAAATTCAGATGAAAACACTTTTAGCTTCTCTTCTCTGTAGCCCCACCCCCCTTGGTTGCCTTAGTAGGACCTTCTTATTAACCTTTTTTTCTTTTTTTTCCCCTCCAATCAGTACCTTTGTGTTGGATGAATTTAAGCGCAAGTATTCCAATGAGGACACGCTTTCTGTGGCGCTGCCATATTTCTGGGAGCACTTTGATAAGGATGGCTGGTCCTTGTGGTTTTCTGAGTATCGCTTCCCTGAAGAACTCACCCAGACCTTTATGAGCTGCAACCTCATCACTGGTGAGAAGAGGGTAGCTCTGAGAAGAGGAAGGGGGGGGTGGGCAGGGGGACAACAACACACAAGGTGGTTGGTGATGTGGTTCCAAAAGGTTCTCCCTCACCCCCTCAGGAATGTTCCAGCGATTGGACAAGCTGAGGAAGAATGCCTTTGCCAGTGTCATCCTCTTTGGAACTGACAATAGCAGCTCCATTTCTGGAGTGTGGATCTTCCGAGGCCAGGAGCTTGCTTTTCCGGTGAGGAGGGTATTGAGGAGTATCTACCTCTTTAGGGTGGGGCAAGGATACCTGAAGCACAGTGTTTTATTCCTGGGCTGGTGGGCATTTAGTCCGAGGAATGTGTATTGGCAGGAGTGGTTCACATTCACAGGAGTCCTGGAATCTGATGGCATGTGTCGAAGTTGGAAGTAACAGGTGTGGGACAGTGTCTGAATAACCTGACCACTTGTTTTCTTCCCTGGCCTTTTATATCCCCAGCTGAGTCCAGATTGGCAGGTGGATTATGAGTCGTACACATGGCGGAAGCTGGATCCTGGCAGTGAGGAGACCCAGATGCTGGTTCGAGAGTACTTTTCCTGGGAGGGAGCCTTCCAGCATGTGGGCAAAGCCTTCAATCAGGGCAAGATCTTCAAGTGAACATCTCTTACCATCACCTAGCTGCCTGCACCTGCCGTTCAGGGAGATGGGGGTCATTAAAGGAAACTGAACATTGAATACTTCCATGTCCTGCCTCCTTTATGAGTGACAACTTCTTCAAAGGGGAATACATATTTTGAAGCGGGGTATTGACTATGTCTGCAGTACCTGTGACACTTCAGTTTGCAGGAGAGAAGTCTTCGAGAGAGCAGAAATAGAGGCCTCTCGGGTTTGATTTAATGCCCTGCCTCTTCCTACTGTGATGACTCTTCTAGCTTGGAAAGGTTGGAAGCAGTTAGGGTGGCTGGCAATGTGGAGCTTTGTGCCTGCCTAACTCTTGGGGGCCAGATTCCAGATCTTCCCCAGTGAAGGGAGAGAATATTAATAACGGTAAGAACTAACATGTGATAGCACCCAGTGAGCAGGGAACTTTACATTGTTTCCCACAACGGCCCAGGAGGTAGATGGTTGTTGGCATCCAAGGGTCATAGTTTAACAAACAGGAAGGCCAGGCACAGACTATCAGAACAGATCCTGGCCCTTTGGCTCTAACCTTCTGGCTTATCAGTTGTGGTGGTATCCTATTTTACAGACCAAGTAGGGGTTCAGAGATAAACCTTCCCTGTGGTAGAGGCAGGATTTTGAACCCAGCGGATGTCACTCTGAAGTCTGTACTCTTAAACATACCCTGCTGCCTCCCTGACTGTAGAACAGTCATCAGCCTGATACCCTGCTCAGAATATTAGCTTTGAGCTTAATTTTTATTCTACCCTTTTTAGGGATGGTTGCCCTGCTCTGACTCTGTTCTGAACACTGAAGATCCTCCTGTAAATTTAGCGGCTCTGGGGAAGCTCGAAACTTCCAGTTTGAGTCATGTTTTAAGGCCGATGGAGAAACAGCCATGGCTCTGCCTCTGGGTTATGGTGTTTTGTTTGGTTTCTTCAGGCACAGAAGGGGATCCCTTGGCTTGGGAGGGACTGGGGTGTCATGTGTAGCAGGTTACCTTTTTTTGGCATTTGGCCTTCTGTGAAGGAACAGTACAGGAGAGCTGTGGGTTGGAATTCAGGTGAGTGAGGATGGGTTGCTGCTTGCTCAGACCTTGCTCTCTGGCTGCTCCTCTTGAGTTGGACTTAAACTAAACTTGATACCGGTCTTGCTTCTCAGCATTCTGGGCTGCTCTTAAATAGGGTCCAGAATATCTGGGTGCTGGTTTGGGGTGTGCCCTGAGCCAATTGCTGGGGCCTCTCCAAACCTGTCAGACTCCCCTTTCAAACTGTTTCTCACCACACTCCCGTTGCTTGTGCAACCTTTACCACCTTTGTGGTATCCCCGTAATCCGAGGAGCTTAAGATTTAGGCAGGACAGGCTAAGTTATGTAAGTAGGTTAGGTTTTGGGGGGTTGGCCTGAGGCCCCGGAGCAGGAACCCAACATGAAAAGAGGCAGGGTTTTTGAGGCAGAGAAGGGGAGCAGCTGGCCTAGCAGCATGCTAGGACGGGTGGGGCGGGGACCTCCATCTCCTAGCCTTCCCCTGTGCCTGCAGGAAGAGTGACTCACCCGCATGCCTTGTCCCGGGTGCCTCCAGCCCTGGCAGTTTGGTGCAGCGCAAGGGTGGCCGGGGCTGGGGGCTCAGGCTTGTTGGATGAGGCCTGCCCTGCGTTTGGGGAAAGCCCTGTACACCTACAAGCCGGAGGAGGCCGGATGCAGGGCCCGTGGCGTCGGGAAGCCCGGGCCATTGGCCTCTAGGGGCTGGGGTGGGACGGGAGGGCTTCTTCCCCGCTGTCGTAGCCCAGGAAGGGGTTAACAGTGGGCGTTTCTAGCGGCAGATGTGGAGCGGGAAAGAGGGGAAGCGCATCTGGAATTCGTTCTGTCCCCGCCTTGCCCCGGGGAGGCCTGAGTCACCGCACAGCCGCCACCTCGGGACTCGCGCCCTCTCCACCCCCGCGCGGGCCCCGCGCGGCTCGCTGGAGCCCGGCCTTTCCCCGCTACGGACAGCCAATCGGAGCGCGCGCCTGGAGACGTCCGCGGTTGCTGGGCAGTTTTCCTAGCGTGCCAGGAAGCCTCGCGCCGCCCGCGCGCCACCTAGAGCCGGTGGCCCCAGCGGCCACGGTCCAGCGCGTGCCAGGGGGTGCTGGGGGCCGAGGGGCGGAGAGGGAAGGGGATGCAGTGAGCAGGTGAGGGCCGGAGAACAGTGTGATACTGAGGTACTAGGGTAGAATGAGGAAAGGAGTTGGCTGTTTTATCTTCTTACTGGTCAAAATCTCAGAATCTCCTGAAAGCCAGGTTGAAATCGGAAATGGGGAGGGAGTCGGGTCAGAGTTACAACTGGCTGTGGATAAATTCTTTACAGAATCTGTGGCGTGTGAATGAGCACACCTGAGTCTTAGTTAAACTTGTAGACAAACCAGTCGATACTGGTTATAAGCAGGTATTTATTTTAGCGTTGTTGGTGCTTCTGCTTAAGTTACATATATTATAAAGTTAAAAGTCTTTAAAGTTCTTCCAAGAAAGACCTAGGTTGTCTCTTTATCATGTCCTTCTGCTTTGAGCTGGGCCTGGACAGCTGCTGCGCTCACTGGGTCAGCCCCATCCCACCAGCTGCCCACATGCCCCAAATGTGCCATTTCCCCTTTTGAAAGGTGGGGGAAGGGTCTAGAATGTTTCGGGGGAGGAATGAAGTGCTTTGGAGGCACCACCCAGTCATTTCTGAAATTAATACTGTGGTTTTCATGGCAACAGCACTCTTTGTCCTCAGAACCCAGAATTTTCCCTGCTCACACATCAAATGGATTTCCTGGGTGGTTGTGCTTCATTGTCACTCTACTAGTGGTATTTCCAGGGCACTGTAACGTCCCCAACTTGCTCGGATCCTCTGACTGTTCGAATCTACTTCTGGGGTCCCCAGCCTGGTCTCTCTTCTTCCCCTAATGCCGTGGAGTTAAAATATTGGCGCTCGGGAAGCGGCTGTGGCTCAATCAGTAGGGCTCCCGTTTACCATATGGGAGGCCCCGGGTTCGGTTCCCGGGGCCTCCTGGTGAAGGCAGGCCCGCCCGCATGGCGTGGTTAGCTGACCCAGTGAGCACAAGCAGCAAGGGGGGGATAAATGAATAAATAAATAAAATCTTAAAAAAAAAAATATTGGCGCTCCTGAAAGGTTAGAGAAACTGTCACCTGCTCTTGTCTGTTTGCCTCATCAGGCTGGCAGGGTTCTGGGCTAGGCAGATGCTTTACTCCAGTGAAATTACTGGGGTGTCCCAGTGCCTCAGCAGCCAAGGGATGGGACAGTGGGGGTGACGAGGGAGGAGCAACACTTTGTTCACTTGAATCTTGTAAGAGGGAGGGTAACTTGAGCAGGCCGTACTGGTTCAGTGGTGGTCCCTGGTGACCCCAGGATCTCCTGATGGTCCCAGGCTCTTTTCATTCCCGAGGCCCAGCCCCCTGTCCTCCCGTCTTTGTTTTCCTGATTCCTCAGGAGTCAAAGGGGAACCAGCTGACCCTGCCTTGTTTACACGGTGGGCTGGGTGTGTGCCGATCGGGGACTGGATGGTCAGTCAGGGATGGGGTCTATTTCTGATCGGATCTCCCATGGAATGTGCCTCCCCGACTTCCGGCTGCCCCCTCCTCTCGGCAGCTGGAGCAGCTGTCATGTGAGGGTCTCTCCGCTGGCTCAGCCCTTTTGCAATCATCTGGCTGGCTCTGCAGGGATGGGAGTGGATAGTGAACCTGGTAGAGCCAAGGAGTAAGCAAGAGAAACATGGCAGGGCAGGGGGAGCCGTTAGAGGGAAGGGAGGGCTGTGGAGTTGAGGGCTGAGGAAAGAAGGACTGTCAAGGCCAGGTGAGAGGCGTGGAAGCCACTGAGCAGGCCCAGGAGGCAGTGTGATGAGCCTTGGGGCCCTTCAAAGGACATGGGGGCCGTGCTGGGGCTGGCAGCCTTCTGCCTGTGAGGGAGAGCTGGTTATAGCGGGGCCTGGCCAGCCCTTCTTTGGGGAGATCCGCCTTTCTCCTGACTCACAGGGGAGCCGCGGGCGCTTTCCTGCCAGCCCTCCTCTGTGTGGGCCCTGAGTCACCCAGTTGCCTGGGGCGTTGGCTGCCCTGTGGTGGCAGTACCTCTGCCTGGCCCTGCCCTTCCCCACCCACCCCCACTGTTGGGGCAGGGTTTAGCAAACACACCCCTTTTATCCCACTCTCTTCAGTAGTAACCATCCTGTCTCCTTGACTCAGACTTTCAGAATGTACCACAGGAGAGGCCATCTCAAATAATCCCTTCATTTCACCCAGGAGGAAACCAGAGCCCAGAGAGGGGAAGTGACTTATCCAGGTCCCATGGCTTTTGCTGCCATTCACTCAGTCACTCTGATTCTGAAGAGAAGCAGGAGGGTGCACTCCTCAAAGCTGAGGGATAAGTATGGCAGACCAGCACACTAGGTTTGGGGGAGGTGGGGAGTCAAAGGGCTTCCAGCAGCCCAGAGCACCGGGGCAAGGAGTGAGCTCTGGGGCAGCTGGAGCAATCCAAGTCTGGGGGCGGGCAGAGGCCGGACCTTGGGTGACAGGAACCTCAACTATGTGGTGACTCAGGCTCTGGGCAGCCCAGTGCCTTCCCTGCCCAGCCTGCTCTCCTCCAAATGGACTCGGGAAAGTGTGAGCAGAGGAGGAAAGGGAACCCAAGCTGGGCTCCCTTTTCCCCAGAACCTGGGGAAAAGGCAGAGGAAGTTGGCAAGGAGGGGAGCCAGGCAGATTCCAGGAAAGGAGCCCGGTGTTCCCCGCTTTCTCAGCCCCTCCTTCCCTGCTCCCTGCTGGGGACGCTGGGGCGTTGGCCCTTCCTCGGGGCTCCTGTTTACAACTCTGCAGGCCCAGTCCCCAGCTCAGTTCTGAGCTCTTCTCTTTTCTTTCTCTCCCTCCCTCCTTCCTTTGTAGCCTCATTCAATCATGTTTTGCCACTTACTTCCTTAATCCTGGGTCCACGTCTCCTTTATCTTATTGTTCACTGCCCCCCAAGTCTCCTCCTGTGTGCCCGCCTGCCCTGCTCTCCCTGCCCACCTCTATTTCCTGTTTCTTGCCTGGGCACAGGTTTGTTTTGTTTTTTGTTTTTCTTTTTGTTTTGGTCCTTCTTTCCTCCTAGAGTCTGCATTCGGAGTCATGTGTCTCTTGTTTTCCAACTGCCTTTTACTGGGGTTCTATTTAGGGCTTAAGGTTTTATTTGGGGCTCAGTGATGGGAGGGTTTTTGGGGTCTCACAGCTGTCTCCTTACTGGAAGCTTGGATTTAAATATAGGTTGGGATTTTGAATTGATCTGGGGAAGGATGATTTTATTTGGCTTCATGTTTTGGGTTAGGGCTGGGGGTTTGGGGGCTTGGGAATTGCTTAGGAAGTAATATTTGGATCCCAGAGTCACCCAATAGGTTTGGTTTGCTGTTCAGCTGGGGAAGGTAGGGTAGTTGATGTTGACATATCAGGAAACGATGAAAGTGAATGGAGGGAGCGGATTTGGCACAAGCAGTTGAGTACCTGCTTCCCACATGGGAGATCCTGGGTTTGTTACCCAGTGCCTCCTAAGCAAAAGCAACAAGCAAAACAAATGAAAAAACCAACTCAGGGGAGCCAATGTAGCTCAGTGGTGAAGTGCCAGCTTCCCCATACGAGGTCTGGGGTTCAATCCCTGGCTTTGGTATCTCAAAAAAAAAAAAAAAAAAAAAAAAAAAAAAAAATGTGAATGGAGAGGGGCCTGATGTTTGGTGGGGATGCTGACCCCTGGGCTGGTGTGTGGGGGCTGGAGGTGGAGTCTGGGACATTCCGGATGGCTCAAAGAAGGGTTAGCAGAGCCTGTTCCTCTCTAAAGATGTTATGCAAAAGGGCTCTCCTGCTTCCAAAGAGACTGCAAACTTCACTTCCTATCTGGATTGGAGTTTAAAAGCTATGATTTCCCTTTGAGCCATCAACCTCTTTTCTCCCTGAAATATACTCATTTCAGCAAAGGGGACTGTGGAGAGGAAGGAGGGGAAGGGGAATCCCCTGGCAAGGGGCCTGCGCACAGAGCTCCCTTTCGTGGTTGCTATGGAAACAGGCATAATAGGAACAAAACAGAGGCACGTTGCTTGGCAACAGAGAAGCCTGAGGTTCATCACAGACACAGAATACAACACGTACAGATCAGGGAACTCCCGGAGAGGGAGAGGGAGAGGGAGGTCATTTTGGGGAAGCTGGGGTATCCCAGCGATGACGTGCCCTAGGGCTCACCTAGCCTTGCCAGTGAGGCTGGAGGGCGTGATGGGGGACGCCTCTGCCGGGGTGGTGGAGTGCCAGCGGGAGGGCTGAAGCTCTCGCTGATCCTGGCGTAGAAGGCAGCCTTTCTTTTGGCAGAGGAGTCTGAAACCTTTGAAAAGACACGTTTTCTCTGCTACATTGGGAGTAGGGGACTCATGCCTAAAAATTAGTGTGTGTGTGTCTGTGTTGTGGGGGAGAGGTCTGAAAGGCCTGGTAGAGGGAAGCGGCTGTGGCTCAATCAGTAGGGCTCCCGTTTACCATATGGGAGGCCCCGGTTCGGTTCCCGGGGCCTCCTGGTGAGGGCAGGCCCGCCCGCGTGGCGTGGTTGGCTGACCCAGCGAGCACGGGCAGCAAGGGGGGGATAAATGAATAAATAAATAAAATCTAAAAAAAAAAAAAATGAAAGGCCTGGTAGAAGAGATAACATCCAATTTCATCAAAGGTTAGACCTGCAAGGAAGTCAGAGTGCAAGGTGAGGGGGCATCGGAGACATTCATTTCTGGGCTGCGCTCCCGGAGGGCAGGGGATCCACCCATCTCGCCAGCTTTTCTCTGACCTGCACCAGCACAGTGCGCGCCTGCCCTAATGCTGAGCCCTCAGTAAATGTTTGTGCACCTGCCCAAGAGCCTGCCGGGAGGGGGAACTGCTTCCCGGGGCTGAGAACTAGGGGGCTCTGACATGAGGAGGGGGGAGTTGGTGGTGCCCTTGTGGAAAGAGCAAGGGCTTTATAGCGTGGATGAACTTGGAAGACATCGTGCTGAATGAAATAAGACAGACACGGAAGGACAAGCATTGTATGATTTCACTGCTCTGAAATACAGCAGCCTTTCCACACCATACGTGCCTACCATGTCTACACTTGGGACTGTTTGAGGTAGGGGTGGGAAGTTGGGACTTATGCAATTGAAAAAAAAGTTAGGTTGATGATTCTGGTATCTTACTTCTGTACAGTTGAAAACCGCCATTTAAAACTTTGGGCCGGATAGCGGCTGTGGCTCAATCAGTAGGGCTCCCGTTTACCATATGGGAGGCCCGGGGTTCGGGGAACCGAACCCGGGGCCTCCTGGTGAAGGCAAGCCCGCCCACACGGCGTGGTTAGCTGACCCAGCGAGCGCGAGCAGCAAGGGGGGGATAAGTGAATAAATAAATAAAATCTTTAAAAAAAAAACAAAAACTTTGGGCCGCTCAAGAAATACCTAGAATAAGAGTATTCATAAAGAAAGTGGATCACAGGGTCCTGGAGGTGGGGGTAATGGGGAGTTAGTCTTCAATGTGTGCAGTTTCTGTTTGGGGTGATGAAGTTTCAATAACAGATGGTGGTGATGGTAGCTCAATATTGTGACTGTAACTAATACCATTGACAGTGGTTAAAACGGGAAATTTTGTATGGTTCATATGTTGCTACAATAAAAATTAAAAAAAAAAAAAAAAAAAAAAGCTTTGGAGTCAGTTATACCTGAAGTTCATTCATTTAACAAAGATGTCTCTGAGTGGGAAGCAGATGTGGCTCAAGTGATTGGGCTCCCGTCTACCATATAGGAGATCCAGGGTTCGATTCCCGGGGCCTCCTGGTAAAAAGCGAGCTGGCCCGTGTGGCGAGCTGGCCCACGGGGAATGCTGGCCCACGCAGGAGAGCTGGCACAGCAAGATGACACAACAACAAAAAAAAGATACACAGAAGAGAGACAATGAGAGACGCAACAAATCAGGGAGCTGAGGTGTGGTGCAAGAGATTGAGCTCCTCTCTCCGCTCTGGAAGGTCCCAGGATCGGTTCCTGGTGTTGCCTAAAGAGAAGACAAGCAGACACAGAAGAACACACAGAGAGCAGACAGCGAGTGCAAAACAACGAGGGGAAGGGGGGAATAAATAAAATAAATCTTAAAGTGTCCCTGAGTTATTGCTATGCTATGTGCCAGCTACTCCTCTAGGCATGGGTACAGGCAGATAGCAAAAAGTCCCTGCTGGGAAGCGGCTGTGGCTCAATGTAAGCTCCCGTTTACCATATGGGAGGCCCCGGGTTCGGTTCCCGGGGCCTCCTGGTGAAGGCAGGCCCGCCCGCGCGGCGTGGTTAGCTGACCCAGCGAGCACAAGCAGCAAGGGGGTATAAATGAATAAATAAATAAATAAATAATCTAAAAAAAAAAAAAAAAAAAGTCCCTGCCCTCATGGCTTCCATGAGGAGTGGAGTGGGCTTCCACTCCTGCTTCTGCAAGTTGTATGACTTTAGGTAAATCACTAACCATCTCTGAGATCATTTCCTCACCTGAGCGCTTCCTGTGTGAGGATTAAATGAGCTAACATGCAAAGTTGCCTGCTGTAGGGTCAGACCCACACAGTCACCATTTAGCAATTATTAAGTTCACTTTGTGGGGTGAGGGGTGGGGGATTCAGCCATGGGCAGAAGGGGAAGGGCTGGAAGAAATTTCTAAAAGTGTGTGTCTCTACACAACTGAAAACTTTGCAGGAGATGAACCGAGGAAACCCCAGCTCTGATTCCAGCAGGCCTGGCCAGGCTTTGTAGGGGACAGGGTTTAGGTGAACTGTTCTCAGGAGCTAGTTCCCAGGACCACCCTCCCTTCTCCCCAGCAGGTATGACACCTTTGGCCCCGAATGAAGTACCTGGACAGTGAGCTCTGCTCTGGGGCTGCTCCAAAAGCCAGCCTTCTTCCCTGTTGACCAAGAGGGAGGCCAGAATAAACAATGGGGCAGATAAGTTGGCTCTGAGCCCCGGGACACTTGCCTTTCTGATCTTTCACTCCTGGGGGGTGGGGGTGGGGGGGCCATCTGAGCCAGAGCCCAGGTGAGGCCACAAGGGGCGTCCACACCTTTCCCCACCCTTCTTCCTTTCCTGCTCCAGCCCCCTCCCTCCAAACTCCCATCACCCTTTCCCAATGATCCTCTATGGTTTAGTGCTATAGGTCTTATCGTAGCTATGTTATTTAAACCCCTAGGTGCAAATCAACTCCCATTTTAATGTGCACTGGGAAAACTTGCTCTTTCAAGGAACCAAATGATTCATTTCATAAAGTTAAAAATCCTTTGGTAAACTGTTAACAGAAGCTTTGGGGAGAGGGACTGGGTAAGGGAGGAGGGAGATGTTTACCTTTTATTGTTCTTCCTTTCTATATTTAAATTCTTTCCATAGGTAGGTGTTGATTTTATTTAAAAAAAAAATGACGACAGGGATTATCTGGCTCAAAGGACTACAGACCACTTCATTTAATCTTTTTTTCTTGATCTCTAATAAGCTGAAAAATATTATTTAAAATTAAAAATTAAAAATAATAATAAAAAAGAAAAAATATTATTTAAAATAAAATTTAAAAACCAAATAAAATAAAATTTAAAAAGCCATTTTGGGGGAGCTGATGTAGGTCACTGGTTGAGGACCTGTTTCCAATAGATGAGGTCCTGCGTTCAATCCCAGATATCTCCTAAAAAAAAAAAAAAGCCGTTGATAAAGGAAATAATTAGCTCTTGGTTTTTATTTTTATTTTTTAAATCCCAACATTAAAAAGGGTTAACTTTTTTTTCTTAACGGAGGAAAAAATGCTAGGAAAGGGGTGAAAAAATGGGAGGGCTGGAGGTGATTCTTTGGAGAGTCTGGGTCTACGACTGCGTGTGAGCTGTGCAGGAGGGCTGTCCCTGCTGTCGTGGGTTTGAGTCACTATCTGGGTACCTGTGTGCACGTGTGTGCGTGCGTGTGTGTGAATGTTGGTGCCTGAGTCTCTCCTTTCATCTGCGTGTCTCTGCATGTCTGCCTGTCTGGCTGTCTCCACATGTGACTCCACCTTTCTGTGCCCAGTATGAGTGTTTGCGTGTCTGTGGCTTCTTGCACTGTCTCTTCCCTCCCCCATGGCCTGTACCCTGTGCCGGTAACTGGACCTGGGACACAGCCCCCGGGGCTGGCAGCAGAGTTGACTGCTGAGTATTTTTAGCCTGTAAACATGTTTGCCATTTCAGATGACAGGGCCGAGCTGGTCCCGGCCCCAGCCCACTCATGATCTTGCAGCAAGGAGGGCGCGCCTGCCTCGAGCCAAGACTTCGTAGTCCCCCAGCTCTGGGAAAGGCAGGGAGACTTGTCTGGGCAGCAGGTGGTCACCTAGGAAGGAGAGGCAAACTCGTGGGGGAGAAGAGAAAGGGGGTGTGGAGGGGGAGTGTGTAGCCAGAAGGCCCCTGCACCCCATCATTAAGCATTTCATAAAATCACCATGTAGCTACAAGTGGCTGTGGGAACCGGCTGTAAATGTGGAACTTCAGCGTCCTGCAAGTGGGGTGGGGAGGTGGGCTGGGATAAGGAGAGGTCAGAGGATCGGATCTTCCGTGTCTCCCAGGGGGTCTGGAGAGGAAGAGCAGCTCAGTGGGCTCTTCCGGGGCGTGTAGGTCTGGCTTCTGGGTTGCTGCGGCAGCGGTGGCAGCACCATGGCCAGGAAAGGCTGGGGCCAGCCTCGCAGGCAGGTTCCATAGGGGGTGGGGGTGCGGCTGAGGGGCCCCCCAGAAAGAGCGAAGGTGAGAAATGGGGCCGCTGCATGGAACTGGGGGACCAAGTGAGGAGATTGGGGCCTGGAAGTGTGGTATTGCCAGAAAACTGAAAGGTCCGTGTCAGACTGAAGTCGCGGCTGAATCACCCAAGCCCCCTCCCCTGGCGCGTTCTGCGTCCCTGGGCCCACTTCCTGCAAAATGGGGTTGATTCGAGTTCCAGCTGTGAGGATATGTCCCAGGGAGCTTCGAGAGTTTCTTGCCGATGAGGCCACACACTACACACTATTGGGTGTAGATCCAGAGCGGGACAGGACAGGGCGCAGTGGATAGGGGAAAAGGGGGTACGCGGCGCGCGGGCGCGCTGCGCCCACTTGTCCCCGCTTCCCACGAGGGTCCCCCAGCAGCCAGCTCCCCGGGTCCCTCCAGTGTCGACCGTGTTCGCTGGTCCCAGCCCCGCTCGGGCCCCGCCCGGCCCCGCCCTCTCCCCACCGCTCGGAGCAGACCCGCCCGCCCGAGCCGGAGTTACAAGAGCCGCCTCCGCGCGCGGGGGCCCGGCCACTTGGAGTAGCTCTGCCGCGGGGACTGCACCGCCCGCCCTGCCGGACCCGCCCCGACCCGGGCTCACCGCCGCCAGCAGCCGCAGCTCCGCGACCTCGGGCCCCGCGCGGGCTATGACTGCGCCCTGGGGCTGAGCGCGCAGGTAGGGGCGCGGGGCGCACCGCGGCGCCGTCCGGGACCAGGGCGCCGAGCACCAGGTGGGGGGAGGTGGGTTGCAGGGCTCGGGCGAGGCGCGGTGGGGTGGGGTGGGGGATGTCACTGTGAGAATCAGCCAGTTTGGAGCAAGCTCGGCAGCCCCGGGCCGCGCGGAGGGGCGACGCGTCGCGCCCTGGGAGCGGAGCTCTGTTTCCAGAGTTGGGGTGCAAGTTGGGAAAAGTTGGAAAATCACTCCGGAGCGTGCTGTGCTCCACTTCACTTTCCCCTCGCGGGCGGATGGGTGGCCCTACTGCCCGGCGGGGCGCCCGGCTCCTGGCCTGGTGGCCCCTTTCCCACCCACCCCCCCCCTTTTCCTTGGGGCGGTGGCCCGGCGCGCGGCCCCGTTCCTAGTGCATGTTTACTGGAGGCGTTCCCCAGCCCGCCGCGGCGCCCCCGGCCCCTCCCGTCCCCCCGCGCCGCGCGCCCCTCCGCGGCCTTTCCTGCTCGCCGCACCTCCGCACCTCGCGGCCCGAGTCCTCCCGGCCCCACCCTGTTCTGCACCGCCGGCCTCTCCCTTTCTCGCTCTTGGCGCCCCCCTCCAGCTGCCCCGCCCTAAGTCTTGCCCCTCGAGTCTCCCTACTCCAGAAAACTCTCTTCCTCCTCCCGGGCCGCGGAGCCCTGGAAGTTTGCAGCGCGCCTCCCAGCGCTGCAAGCGGGGTTTTGCCGGACGGGTTTGGGAGTGGGGGTGGGGGCGGGGGACAGGATTAGGGAGATTCCTGCGCTGGGGTGGGCGGGGAGGGGGGCCGCGCAGCGGCCCCACCCTCGGGACCGCCCCTTCCCCTCCGGAGGCGGCCTTCTCTCGCCCACCCCACTCCCAAACCCGTCCAGGCGGGATGGCCCCCGCCTCAGCGCCTGGCCCGGCGCCAGCTGCCTGAGGAATGCGGTGGTTGGAGCCGGTGACTAATTCAAACCAGAACTTGGGAAGGAGGAGTGAGGGGGCAGAGGGGAGGGGGAAGGGGACAGCGGGTGGGAGCCGGGGCAGGAGCGGGGCTTAGGGACCCTCGGTGGAGCCCTCCAGCGGGGCGCCGCGCGCCCAGCCTGGGGGCGAGGGCCGAGGTGCTGGCCAGGCCGTGCGCCCAGGGCGTGTGCGGAGAAGCGCGTTATGTAAGGCTCTCCAGGCAGGGAGGGGGCGTGCGAGCAGCGGGCGAGGCTGGGCCGCCTCGGGCAGGGCTGGGCGCCCCCTGCAGTGCCAGGGTGTGGGGGCGCAGCCCCCGGGCGGCCCTGGGGCCTGAGGAGGGCTCGCTGGGCCCCCCTTGCCTGGGATGGGGTTTGGAGAGGGGGCAGATGGGGGACCTCACTGCCCTAGCTGAGCTCGGAGCCCCAGGAGAGGGAAGGTTCTGGCACCCCTGCACGACGCGACCACAGGGGCTGTGCGCCGGGTGTGTGCTCGCGCGCTTCGCAGGGTGTGGCGCCTGGCGGCCATGGGAGGGGTGGTGGCGGGTTGCTCCCGGGAGCGTGCGGTCGCTGCCGAGTGCCCTGTACTGTGGAGAAGCTCCGTGGAAGGGCACAGAGGGATCCTCCCGTGACAGCGGGGTCCTTAGAGAATGACCTGGAGATTCTGGAGGAAAAGGCTCCCAGATTGTCTACCTCTGTGTCCCTAGCACAGCACTGGGCCCCCGGTAATTGGTTTTGAAACAGTCACCCCCATCCAGACTGCAGGGACCCTTCTCACCCTGCGCCCTGCCTAGCCCTCGGTAGGTGGTGAGTTGATTTGGGGGTGCAGTGATATGGGGTGGGGGGTGCGTAGTGATAGGTGAATGCGAAGGAGAGATTGAAGATGCCTTGGAAGGCATTTTTGGACCTTCCGCCTGTGCTGTGTAATTTAGGCAAGTAGAAATCCCTTTGATCCCCCCCACCCCAAGAGGGAAATCCCTAGGGCAGGGTGTGGCACTTACTTCCTCCCTGAAGCCCAGCGGGGAGACTTCCTCCTGCCTGGCCCAGTGGCTGCCTGGGTGTGCACAGTGGGGAGGACAAGGTTAGGCTTAGGGGAGGATTCCTTGCTCTGAGCTGTGGGGTGAGGGGGCATGGGAGAGGAACTGGGGCCTTGAGAATGCAGGGTCTTGGGGTGGGGGTGGGGGTGGGATCCGGGCCCAGGAGGTGGGGGCTGCAGGGCATCTGAGTTCATGTCAAAGAACAAGGAGAGGCGGGGGGGCGGGTGTCACATGGGGCTTGGTGCTGCTGATATGGAGGCCCACGGCAGTAACTCAGGGGTCTTGCATGGGCAACGCCTTGGCAAGCTAACCCCATGCAGCTGGAGGACTCGTGCCAGCCAGGACACGGTTCAGGGGTGAGGCTGGCTACAGGTCCAGTGTCCAGGGGGCCACGGGAGAGCTAGTTACCTGTGGAGGGAGAGGCCAGCACCAGCCAAGGGCAGGGAATGGGCTGGGGGTGCCCGGGGTCACCTCAGTCCCAGGGAGGCCCGGGGTGGAGGTGCCCGGGCACTGCCAGGCTGGGTTCTGCTGCTGTCCGGCTCGGAAGGGGCTGGCTGGCCCTGGCAGAGCTCACCAGCCTGAGCTTGAGGAGCTGGTTTGAAGGGCTGGGGCAAAGCCGTGGGGGCGGAGGGGGGTGTGGGACTCTAGGGTGTGGTCACTGCCTTCCTCCAATTTGGGAACCGCCTGGGAACCGAGAGGCAGGCAGACCGAGAGAGCTAGACTGACTCCCAGGCGAGCTCTTCCTCCCCCCACTCCCAGGCGCCCCAAGCTTCTCTCCCTGGCCTAGGCTGGCCACGCGCTGGCCACGCTGTGCATGCTTGGGTTTGAGGAAGGGACGTGGCCGCCGTCGAGAGAAGGAGCAGTTTCAGGGTGGCTGGCACTTCCCAGGCCTTCCTGAGCATGTCTGTTTCCTGCCCTGCCCGGGTGTGCCCCCGCAGGTGTGGGGGCCACGTGGGTGGGCCACGGCAGGCAGGGCTCAGCAGGCATGGCTCCGTGGGTCTGCGTGGGTGCACGTTTTGATGACGCGCCCCTTCCTCCCCGCTGGCCTGCTGGTTCCCACCGGCGCCGCGGCTGTTGCACCTGGCGGCTGGGGTCTGTCACTGTTATCGTTTCAGGGACTCCTCTAGCACCGTGGCTCTGGGTCCCCGTGACTGCTGTGTCACAGCCGGTGTCGCTGCCGTGCGTGTGTCGTTGCTGCTTTGAGGGTGTCCTGCTGGTTACTTGTGGTGGTCATCACGTTGCGGCGCATCGGTTGTGTCACCTCTGCTTGCCCCGTGAGGCTTGCAGGGCAGGGGACGGCAGTGGCACTCTGCCCTGGGCTGGGGGTGGGGCTCCAAGGGGGTGTGTGGGGGCTGGAGGTAAGGACCAAAGTAAATTCCTCGTCCCTGGCCAGGACAGGTCAAGGCCCTGTGTCCAGAAGCCCACGGGAGGTAAGGGCAGGGCCTGTCAGGGAGGGGCATCCTGCCCTGTCCCTGGGGGCTGGAGCGGAGGTTCTAGGGGAAGGGGAAGTGCCTGGAGCAGGTCCCAGCTACGTGTCCTGGCTGGGCTGGGGGGTGGCTCTGGCGGCAGAGCTCCAGCTCCCGGCCTTGCGTCCCTGCACAAGCGTGGCTTGACCGCTGGGGGGCGAGCCCTGCAGCGCCCTCGCCGAGAGCCCTGCCCTGGGTGGGACGGGCCGGGCAGCTCCCAGCCGGGAACCTAGCCCCCCAGGGCAAGACAGAGCGTTCTTCTTCACTGCCCCCCACCCCTCACCCCCACCCCCAATGTAGGATGCCACCCAACAGTTAGTTCTTAATATCAGTGGTCGTGGGGAAAGACCTGGTGCTCCCTGCCTCTGTGGCCAAGTGTGGGAAACTCCAGAGTGTGGTTGGAGAATGTCCTGCTGCCCCCAGTCCCATGTCATTAGGAGGGGGAGAGTCCCTCTTGGTCAGGGGAAGAAGAGGGAATCCCCCTCCGTGCTGAAGTGGGAGCTTGGAGCTTCAGAGCTCGCTGGTGGAGAGGGGGAAGCGCTGTGTGGCCAGGATAGAGGTGGAAAGAGGCACTGGGGTGGAGCCTAGAAAGCAGCCAGCTGGCTGAGGGAGGGGGTGGGAGGGGGTGGGGTGGGTGGTGGCTGGGAACCCCAGCATTATGGTGGGGGGTGGGAAAGGACCAGTTACCTCCCTCCCCCAGGGGCAGGTAGCAGGGGAACAGGACAGGCAGGTGCACTCACAAAGAGGGAAGCGCAGGTGGAGGGACCAGGTGAGCAGGTGAGGACCAGGCCTGGGGTGTCTGTTGTGAGCTGATGAAGGCTGGGGCTGAGGAGCGTCCCTGAGTGTGCCATGTGTGGGTGCGTCCTTGTGTTTTTCTTTGAAGTCCCTCCAGTGCCCATGCTGCTATGTCTTGGGTGTTTGTTGAATTCTTCCTGATAACCGGCCCCCTAAGTGCAGCCCTGTGGGTTAAAGGGCCCCCTGGGGGTGGACTCCCCAGAATCAGCTGGGTAGGCTTATAAAAGTTTTTAGTGCCATTGCAGTTTTCCAGTTAGAATAGGGCAGGTTCACCCCCCCAACAGGAGTCTGGCAGCTGTGTCTTTCGGGGATCATTTGGAGGCTGGGGCCCTGGAGGAGATCCACCCGCGTTTCTCCTTTTCCTCTGGGACGAGTGTCTGCGTGTTATGGCAGCTTCCTCTCCCTTCCCCTGCCACTGCCTGCCTCTCGGGCCCCAGAAGGGAAGATGGTCCTAGACCCCTCCACCGGCTGGGGCCCAGGGGAATATGTGGGTGAGCTGAGTTCTGGGTAGCTCAGAATTCATGACCCCTGGACACAACCTCAAAGAACCCCACAAGCTGGGGTTGATGCCTGGCCCCAAGCTGGGCCAGGACGAGGCTGGCGAGTGAGGAAGGGAGGCTGGGGTGGGGTGGGGGGGCACTTGCGCAGGTCGTCAGCATGTCTGCTCCCGGGTGGGTGGGTCCTGTCCTTGGAGGGCACTGCTTCCCTGGCTCTCACTCCCAGGCTCGGTATCTTAGCCCCTCCTTTTCTTGGTGCTTCTTGGTGCCCTTCTCTCCAAGATGTCATTCTCCCACTATTCTGTCTCCCGTGGGTGTGCCTGGGGGCCTGCTCACCTTGCTTGGGAGGTCTCTGGCTCTCCCCCTGCCCTCCTCCGTGTATATCTCTGCCTCTTTGTGTGTCTCCCCTGTGCATCTTTTTCTGTGGCTTCTTATGCGTGTGCTTTGTGCCTTCACTCCTCCACCTTGGAGCCAGAGATCCTGGGATTGCATTTCAAATCTGTCTCATACTGGGCAATTTATTCATCTGACCCCTGGGGCCTGTTTCTTCATCTCTAAAAGAAGGTTATTAATTCTTCCCACATGGGGTAGTTTGGGGAACTGCGACCCCGTGCCTGCAGCGTTGCCAGCGCGGCACCTGGCGCTTAGGAGGTGCCCTGGAAGCCCTCCCTCTCAGCTGGGCGGGGGTTTCTCTCAGAGGGGAGCTCTCTCTTCCTATTTGCTGCTGGCTGGACAATTTACCAGAGTAAACTGCTCCTCTGGGCGTGTCTCTTTGCTTCCACCATCCCAGTGGCCACTCTTCCTGGTATGAGTGCCTGGGGCTTTCCCTGCGGCTGGGGTCTCCAACTGGGGACTTTCATTCTTACGGGTTGGGCCCTTGTCTGGCCTTGGGTATTTGGGGGGAGCTTTGCCGTCGTGGCGTGCATGCGGCTGTGCTGGGTGGGAGTCTGGCTGCAGCCCATGCCCCCCCGTGGATGGACGTGCTTCTCTCTCCTGGAGTGACGGCCCCTGTGTCCAGCTTGCACGGGGGGTGTGCACAGATGGGTGCCCCTCTGGTGTATGTCTCGTCTTCAGGTTTAGTGCATCGAGGCATGGAGGCCCCAGGGACCTGCCCCCTGGGGAGTGTGTGTATCGGTGCCTGCCATGCACCTCCCCGGCCGTCTTCATGCCTGTCCTGTCTGGAGAGGGGGGACAGGTTTCTGGGGGTGGTGAAGGGAGACTGTCTCCCTGGAGGTCATCCCTGGCAGAGGCTGTCTGCTCAGGGCACAAGGAGCCTCCTTCCCGGACTTCTCCTGGCTCTGCTTGCACATTGTCCCCGGCGCTCAGAGGTGGGCCTGGGCAGAGGCCCCGGCTGCCCTGCACATCCTCTCTGAGGTTTTGAGTTGACAGGACAGCGCTGTTCTTTTCTCGCTGCTTCTGGCCTGAATTACATCCTGTCCCTTCAGTCTCCGACGTGCACCGTGTAGCGGCCTCACCGCCTCACTCCTCTTCTGCCCTCCAAGCAGCCCTCTGCCTTGACGTCTCCACTCCACCTGCTGATTCCCGTGGTGACGGACGCTGTGAGCCCGCGGGGGTGGGGTGGGGGGTGGACCAGAGGGCTGGGAGCTGGCAGACCTGGGTTCCTGGGCGCCGCCACTCTCCCACTCTCGCCTCTCTGGGCTTCACTCTCCCCATCTGTAGTCCACAGGCGCCTTTGTCCAGTAGAACTTTCTGCCTGAGGGGGATGGTCTGTATCTGCCCTGTCCAGCGTGGGAGCCACTAGCCACGCGTGGCTGTTGAGCACTTGCAGTGTGGCTAGTGTAACCGACGAACTAAATATTGAGTTTAATTTCAATTAATTTAAATCTAAATAAGCCCCCGTGGCTGCCATGTTGGGCAGCACAGCTCCAAGGTCTCTCCTAGCTCCGAAGGCTTATGGGATGCTTGGCTGCATCATGCAGAATCCCCCAGAGCTCTGCAGCAGGCAGAGGCCCCAGCCCCAGGGAAGCCTTGGCCTAACCTAAGTTGCTTGGGAGGAGAAGGAAGGTGCATCTGGGCTGGATACAGGCCCAGGGTGGAGGAGAGTCAGGGCTGGGACCCAAATGCAGAAAACAGGGCCTTGCACCCTCGGCCCCAAGTCCCTGCACCTGGCCCGGAAGCCAGAGGGCTCCTGTCCCCACGGGGCTGTGGCTCCTTCTTCCTTAAGGCTGGCTGCTTCCCTCCCAGGAGCTCCGTGGACCCTGGCCTGGGCTCCAGCCTGAAGAGCTGGGGAGGGGCAGCAGACTACCTCATCCACACTGGAGCCCCAGCCCCTCTGGCACCCGGGGGTCTGGCCCATCGGGTTTTGGGTGTGACCCTCTGCATGTTTGGAGCTGTTGAGGCCGCGGTGACTCATTGAGGAAAGAGGGAGTGGGGCCAGTGTGCGGGCCAGGGTGGGCTGGTTCACGCTCTCTCACCCCTGGCTGGCTGCTGGCTCAGCACTGGGCTGCGAAAAGGGGCCCTGCTCCAGGAGCTGGAGGGGCGTGCCAGGGCCACCGGCCCACCGGGCTTCCTATCTGCAGGGCTGGCTTCCTAGAGCTGCTCCCTGGGAGAGGGCGCCATTCACTCCAGCTTTGCTGTTTCTTGTTTGGAACGGGCAGCGCGACTCCCCGTTAGAGAAGGTGTTTGTCCCAACTTGTACCTGTGCCAACAGGCTGCTCAACTGTCGGCTCCTTTGTCCCCCTCCTAGCCAGCACCTCTGCTGATGAAAAGGGAGTTTGTCAACCGGGAGTACAGGTGGTGGGTACGGAGAGTGGAAGTGTTTATCTTTCGCTGGGTTGGGGTCTGAGATTGTAACTAAGGGCTCGTGAATTTCCAAGAAGACATAGTTCCTTCCCTCAGCACCTTCGAGACCCTATTTATGTTTCAGCCTTCCCCAAGCTTCCCAAGCCTTCTGGAACATTCTGAGGCTGAACTGGTTATATACCCAGCATGCCTTGCTCATAATTTTATCCTGGGCAGGAACTAAGTCACTTAAATCTCCCTATCTCCAGTATCTGGCACATGGAGGGCATTCAGTCAATGTTTAGAGAATGCAGAAGTGAAGTTAGGTAACAGTTTAATGCAGCATATAGTTAAGTGCTGGGCTGAGCAGTGACTGTTCTCTCTGGTTTCCTCTGCGTCGTCTGACATGATGTGGGGCATACAGGAAGCGATCAGTATGCAGGCATTTATTGATTGCTTAACTAATTTCTGGATGCAAACAGCTTTAGAGCAGGGCTTTGGGTGATGTTCCCCATGACTCATAGCGGCCCCTGCACAGAGCCACAGGCAGGCTTCTGGACGGCGCTGCTGCTGCCATTTTGTGTGGGTGGCTGTAGTCTGCAGCCATGTCCAGAGTCCTGCTGGTTGTCTTCCTGGGGCACCTCTGCAGGAGGTGGCTCATCCTGCGACCAGAGGGCTTCTTTACTACTCAGAGCCCTTACTCGTGGGGTCTGGCTCAGGGCCCAGCATGGGCGGCCAGACGAGCCTTAACTCATCATGCTCCTTGGGCCAACTCAGCTGTGCTCCAGCCTCTTGGGCTTGGGCCAGTGCCTGGGGGCTGGGGCTTCCTTTGTCCAGGCTGCTGCCTGTGGTAGGTCCCTGGGGGGAGAAAGGGCGCCACCCGTGCTGTTTTCAGGCCTGCCAGCTGCCTCTGGTGCTGGAGACACCTTCAGAAGAGTCTTATACCAGTTAAAAGCCACAGAAGGGAGCCGATGTAGCTCAGTGGTTGAGCACCTGCCTCCCATGTACGAGGTCCTGGGTTCAATTCCAGGTACCTCCTAGAAAAAAAAAACCTGCAGAAATTGCCAGCTCCTTGGTGATTCTCATGCATACAAAAGTTGGGGCATCCCTGGCCTACAGGCTGGAGAACATTCAAGCATCTCATGATCTAGCTGCCTTTTTTTTCCAGTCAGTCCCGGGAGCACGGAGTGCCCAGCATGGCTTGCCAAGCTGCTTGGATGCCCCATACTCAGGTCCAGCACCATAACTGTGCTCATGGGGTTTCTTCTCCCAGAAAGGAACGTCCCCTCCCCTATAGTCCCACTACCTGCCCCTCCCCCCCCCAAAAAAAAAACGAAAAAAAAAAAAAAAAAAAGCTGCAGGAATGATATGGCACTGGGGAAAGAGTTACAGACTCAGGTGCGAGGCCAGGCCTAGCTGCTCCCTTCATGTGTACCCCAGGCGAGTTGGCCTCTGACTCTCCTCTCTTCATCTGTAAAATGGGGACATCAAGGCTGTTGTATGGCATCTAACGAGACTGTGGATGTTGTGAGCCTCTTGCGTGCCTGCACAGTTCCTCGTGGAAATCCTTTATCACCTCCATTTTCAGACGAGGGAATGGAGATCCAGGGCAGTTCAGTGACTTGGCCAGGGTCTCACAGCCAGGAGAAGCTGAGTCAGGATCTGAATCTGAGTCTGGCCGCCTCCAGGTGCCCTTTCTGTGACGCCAGGCCTCAGAGTTATGCATGACTAGAATTGGTGGCAGGAACTATGGGTGTCAGGGGCTGCGGTCTGCCCTGGGGTGCAGAGCACCCAGCCATCCCTGGGGTGGCAGCTGGTGAAGGTTTCAGGCAAGCCGATCGTCAAGCGTGAGCTTCATGATGAACTTTTCCCTAGGCTGTGTGACGGAGATTCCCGACGAGAGAGACTGAGGGGAAGAGAGGACGGAGGGGCGGGCTCCTGGCAAGGCATTCGCTCCTGGACGGAGTCCTGCAAAAGGTCAGTAGGAGGGAGGGTGAAGAAGGAGGTGGAGGGTATGTGGGCTGGGGGCAGGACCCAGGTGGAGGGGATCAGGGGCTGGTTACTGCTCCTGCGAGGCCGGCCGCACTGCCTGTATCCTGCCCGCGTTCTCTGCAGTGCCTTGGGAGATCGTCCGCAGTGCACGGACTGAAGCTGGGTTATACCTGCCCTGCTCTCCCCACCCCTGCACGGTCCGAGTGCCTCACCTGGCAGGTGAGCCTGGCACTACAGCAACAGGTACCCTGGAGAGAGTGTTCCACAGCACCGAAGACCCCTGGCTTTTTCCCCCCCTGAGCTCTGGTGCCCTGGCATCCCCGCCATCCTGAGCCCCATTTCCTTGCCTCATGCCAGATGGAGAAGGAGGAGGAGACAACGCGGGAGCTGCTGCTGCCCAACTGGCAAGGCAGCGGCTCCCATGGGCTGACCATCGCCCAGAGGGATGACGGCGTCTTTGTGCAGGAGGTGATGCAGAATTCCCCTGCGGCCCGTGCTGGGGTGGTCAAGGAGGGTGAGTCACCAGGGGGTGTGGACTGGCCCCTGGGGGTTGGGGGGTGAGGATGGCGGGGGGAGGTGGGCAGGTGGCTGTGAGGGGCCCAGGCCTAGGGGTATCAGGGTGGTTGGTGCCCAAGTCCTGCCCTCCTTTGCCCACTCTGTGTCCCTCGCTCGCGGTCTTCGGGGGAGAGCAGTTGCGTGGTGCGGTGGTGTCGTGTTCTGACTCCAACACTCATTACTTCTATGGCTTTGGGCAGATAAGTTGGCTTCTGTAAGCCTCCGTTTCCTCATCTGTAAAATGGGTAGACCACGGCCTCCCTGCAGGAAGGGCATGAGGATTAAATGCGAGTTCAAAGGCCCAGCTTGCAGGGGTTGAGACCCTGCGGGCCTCACGGGCTTCCCGCCCTTCCCTGCTCAGGGGACCAGATTGTGGGCGCCACCATCTACTTTGACAACATGCAGTCGGGCGAGCTGACCCAGCTACTGAACACCATGGGACACCACACCGTGGGCCTGAAGCTGCACCGCAAGGGAGACCGCTCCCCAGAGCCTGGCCAGACGTGGGCCCACGAAGTCTTCAGCTCCCGCAGCTCCGAAGTGGTTCTGGTGAGTGCACCGCTGGCCCTCCTGTGCCCCGAGCCTCCCCAGGCCGCTCCCACCTGCTGCTCCCACTTCCTGAGGCCTCGGCTTGGACCTCGCTGTCAGCCCTGCTCCTCCTTTCACCCCACTGTGCTCTCTCGAGCCCTTGGCCAGCCTCTTTGTTCCTACTCGTCTATGGCACGTGGCTGATGCTGGCCCTAAGCATCTTCCATCAGTGTCTTCCGAGGCCCTAAAGTGCCACAGTGCAGGAACCGACTCAGGCAGGCTGGATGTAGGTGCCTGGAGGAAGGCTGGTGGCTTTGCAGGTATCTTCTGAAATGATATCTTAGGTGCCCAGCTCTGCCTCACCACCTTTCTCCGCAGAGAGGCCAGAAGTCATTCTGAGAGTCAGAGGCTGGGCGGGAAGGTAGTGGATTGTTCCTGTATAGCCCTTGAGCCCCTTTGCTGCCCCTTCTGATGGCTTGTTTATTTAACAAATAATGGCTCCTCAGAGTGAAAGTACAACCAGTCTCTTACGCTCAACCAAAGCTTTCTGATGTGTGAAGGGCCCTGGGAGGATTCCTCTCCCTATTAAACAAACAAGCAGGTGCGTTTGAGAGCCCAGGGGTCAAGCTGGCACAGTGCTGGCTTCTGGGGTCTTGAGAGGCCGGTTTGAATCTATAATTGATTAAAAACCCTTTTCCCAAGCCACACGATCCAAGCGTCTACACCCCATCCTCTACCCATGGCATTTGCTTAACCAGAATTGCCCCATATAATTTCTGTTTTCCTCTTGTGATATGGCTGTCAGCCCCTATTTCTTCAGTCCCTTGTGCTCTGCCCCAGGAGGCTCCGGCACCTCTGTGATGGTCCCAACTTCTTTGGGAAACCAGCAGCCATGGTGCTGACAGGGCTGGGGTGGGGCGCCTGGTGATTCCATGTAGACTCGGCTGCAACCTCTGCCGGGCATGTCTTTCTGCAGAGTGGGGCTGATGAGGAGTACCAGCGTATCTACACCACGAAGATCAAGCCTCGGCTGAGGTCGGAGGATGGAGCGGAAGGGGACCCTGGGGAGACCCAGAGCCGCACGATCACCGTGACCAGAAGGGTCACTGCCTACACTGTGGATGTGACCGGCCGGGAAGGAGCCAAGGACATTGACATCAGCAGCCCTGAATTCAAGATCAAGATTCCAAAGCATGAACTTACTGAAATCCCCAAAGTGGATGTGGAGACCCAGTCTGGGAAGACTGTGATCAGACTGCCCTCGGGCTCAGGGGTGGTGTCTCCAACCACAGGGCTGCCTGTGGACGTTCGAGCAGGGGCCATTTCCACTTCAGGACCGGAGCTCCCAGGCGCTGGCCCCTCGAAACTCCAAGTCACCATGCCTGGGATAAAGGTGGGAAGCCTGGGCGTCAATGTCAGTGCAAAGGGCTTGGACTTGGGGGGCGAAGGAGAGGTCCAAGTTCCACGAGTGGACATTTTGTCTTCTCCTGGAGGTGGGCCAGTTGACGTGCAGGGCCCAACCCTTGAGAGTGGTGGTAGTGGGAAAATTAAAATTCCCACCATGAAGGTGCCAAAATTTGGTGTCTTGACAGGTCCTGAAGGCCAGGCCCTGGACGCAAGGTTGAATGTTTCTGCACCTGAGTTCTCTGTGGGGCATAAGGGTGACAAGCCAGGTTTGACCATTGGCGGGAATATCCAGGCTCCTCAGCTGGAAGTCAGTGCTCCCTCGGCCGATATCAAAGGGCTTGAAGGGCAACTGAAGGGCCCACAAGTTGCTGGGCCGTCACTTGTGGGTGACCTAGGCCTGAAAGGTGTCAAGCCACAGGGGAGCATAGGGGTTGACATCTCTGCTCCTAAAGTCCAGAGCAGCATCACTGGACCCAATGTGGAGGTTCATGCCCCTGACATTGATATTCTTGGGGCTGGGGGCAAACTGAATATGCCCAAGATGAAAGTCCCCAAATTCTCTGTGTCAGGTTCTAAGGGAGAAGGAGCTGGCATGGGTGTGACACTTCCCACAGAGGAAGTGACTCTTCCTGGGGTCTCTGGGGACATCAGTCTGCCTGAGGTCACTGCTGGTGGGCTGGAAGGGAAGGTGAAGGGTATGAAAGTCAAGACTCCTGAAATGATTATTCAGAAACCTAAAATCTCTATGCAGGATGTGGATCTGAGTCTTAGGTCCCCTAAACTGAAAGGAGACATTAAGGTTTCTGCTCCTGGGATTCAGGGTGATGTTAAAGGCCCTAAAGTGGACATAGAGACACCGAGCCTAGAGGGAACCCTAACAGGTCCCAAGCTGAGTGGTCCTTCTGGGAAAACAGGGACCTGCAGCATTTCTATGGCAGATGTAGACTTAAATGTGGCTGCACCTAAAATGAAAGGGGGTGTAGATGTCACACTCCCAAAAGTAGAAGGGAAAGTTAAAGTCCCAGACGTTGATGTCAAAGGCCCTAAAGTGGATATCACTGCCCCAGATGTGGACATTCATGGCCCAGAATGGAACCTGAAAATGCCCAAGATGAAAATGCCCAAGTTCAGCACTCCAGGAGTCAAAGGGGAAAGCCCAGATATAGATGTGAATCTACCCAAAGGAGATGTCAATATTTCAGGTCCCAAGGTCAATGTGGAAGCCCCAAATGTCAACATGGAGGGTCTGGGAGGCAAACTTAAAGGCCCCGATATTAAGCTACCAGAAGTGAGTGTCAAGACACCAAAGATCTCCATGCCTGATGTAGATTTGCATGTTAAAGGCCCAAAGGTGAAGGGGGAGTATGATGTAACAGTGCCAAAGCTTGAGGGGGAACTGAAAGGCCCCAGAGTGGACATTGATGCTCCAGATGTGGAAGTTCACAGCCCAGACTGGCATCTGAAGATGCCCAAGATGAAAATGCCCAAATTCAGCATGCCTGGGTTCAAAGCGGAGGGCCCAGAAGTGGATGTGAACCTGCCCAAGGCTGACATTGATGTTTCAGGACCCAAGGTAGATGTTAGTGCTTCAGATGTGAGCATTGAGGGACCAGAAGGGAAATTGAAAGGGCCCAAGTTTAAGATGCCTGAGATGAATATCAAAGTCCCAAAGATCTCCATGCCAGATGTGGACTTACATTTGAAAGGCCCTAAAGTAAAGGGAGAGTATGATGTCACAGCGCCAAAGGTTGAAGGTGAGATTAAAGTTCCTGACGTTGAACTTAAAAGTGCAAAAGTGGACATTGATGCTCCAGATGTTGACGTTCATGGTCCAGACTGGCATCTCAAGATGCCCAAGATGAATATGCCCAAGTTTGGCATGCCTGGCTTCAAGGCAGAGGGCCCAGAAGTGGATGTGAATGTGCCAAGGACTGACATTGATGTCTCAAGACCCAAGGTGGATGTTGAAGTTCCAGATGTGACTATTGAAGGACCTGAAGGAAAGTTGAAGGGTCCAAAGTTTAAGATGCCTGAGATGAACATCAAGGCCCCAAAGATCTCCATGCCAGAAGTAGATTTGCATATGAGAGGTCCGAAAGTAAAGGGAGAATATGATGTTACAGTGCCAAAACTAGAAGGGGACCTGAAAGGGCCGAACGTAGATGTTGCTGTCCCAGACGTTGAAGTTCATGGTCCTGATTGGAACCTGAAGATGCCCAAGATGAAAATGCCCAAATTCAGCATGCCCAGCCTCAAAGGGGAAGGCCCAGAAGTGGATGTAAACCTACCCAAGGCCAATGTGGACATTTCTGGGCCCAAGGTAGATGTTAGTGCTCCAGATGTGAGCCTTGAAGGTCCAGAAGGGAAACTGAAAGGCCCCAAGTTTAAGATGCCTGAGATGCACTTCAAAGCTCCTAAGATGTCTCTGCCAGATGTTGACCTGGATCTTAAAGGACCCCAGATGAAAGGAAATTTAGATATGTCTTCACAAAAACTAGAAGCTGAGATGAAAACTCCACAAATGGACATCAAAGGCCCCAAGGTAGACATTAAGGCACCAGATGTGGAAGTTCAAGGTTCAGATTGGAGCCTGAAAATGCCCAAGATGAAAATGCCCAAGTTCAGCATGCCCAGCTTCAAAACGGAGGGCCCTGAGGTAGATGTGAACCTGCCCAAGGCTGACATTGACATCTCTGGACCCAAGGTGGACATTGATGCTCCAAATGTGAGCCTGGAGGGTCCAGAAGGGAAGCTGAAGGGCCCCAAGTTTAAGATGCCTGAGATGCACTTCAAGGCCCCCAATATCTCCATGCCTGATGTGGACTTAGACTTGAAAGGCCCCAAAGTCAAAGGGGATGTGGATGTGTCTGTGCCCAAGATAGAAGGTGAAATGAAAGTGCCAGATGTGGACATCAAAGGCCCCAAAGTGGACATTGATGCCCCAGTTGTGGATGTTCATGGCCCAGACTGGAACTTGAAAATGCCCAAGATAAAAATGCCCAAATTCAGCATGCCCAGCCTCAAAGGAGAGGGCCCAGAAGTGGATGTGAACCTGCCCAAGGCTGACATTGACATCTCTGGACCCAAGGTGGACATTGATGCTCCAGATGTGAGCCTGGAGGGTCCAGAAGGGAGGCTGAAGGGCCCCAAGTTTAAGGTGCCTGAGATGCACTTCAAGGCCCCCAAGGTCTCCATGCCTGATGTGGACCTGAATCTTAAGGGACCCAAACTAAAGGGAGATGTGGATGTGTCTGTGCCCAAGATAGAAGGTGAAGTGAAAGTGCCAGAAGTGGACATCAAAGGCCCCAAAGTTGACATTGAAGCCCCAGATGTGGGTGTTCATGGCCCAGACTGGCACCTGAAGATGCCCAAGGTGAAAATGCCCAAGTTCAGCATGCCTGGCTTCAAAGCAGAAGGCCCAGAAGTGAATGTGAATCTGCCCAAGGCTGACATTGATGTCTCAGGACCACAGGTAGACATAAGTGCACCAGATGTTAATATTGAAGGTCCAGATGCAAAACTGAAAGGTCCCAAATTTAAGATGCCAGAAATGCATATAAAGCCTCAGAAAATATCCATGCCAGATGTTGGTTTGCATTTGAAAGGTCCTAAAATGAAAGGAGATTGCGATGTTACAGTTCCAAAAGTAGAAGGAGAGATAAATCCTCCTGATGTGGATATCAAAGGCCCTAAAGTGGACATTAATGCACCAGATGTGGAAGTTCATGGCCCAGATTGGCACCTGAAGATGCCCAAGGTGAAAATGCCCAAGTTCAGCATGCCTGGCTTCAAAGGAGAGGGCCCAGAAGTGGATGTGAATCTGCCCAAGGCTAACATTGATGTCTCAGGACCCAAGGTGGACATTGATGTTCCAGATGTGAATATTGAAGGTCCAGATGCAAAACTGAAGGGCCCCAAATTCAAGATGCCAAGCATGAATATACAGACACACAAAATCTCCATGCCTGATGTTGGACTTAATCTGAAATCACCTAAAGTGAAAGGTGATGTAGATATTTCCCTTCCTAAAGTGGAAGGAGATTTGAAAGGTCCTGAAATTGATGTGAAAGCCCCTAAGATGGATGTGAATGTTGGTGATATTGATATTGAATGTCCAGAAGGAAAGCTGAAAGGCCCCAAGTTTAAGATGCCTGAGATGCACTTTAAGGCTCCCAAGATCTCCATGCCTGATGTGGACTTACACTTGAAAGGCCCCAAAGTCAAAGGGGATGTGGATATGTCTGTGCCTAAGATAGAAGGTGAAATGAAAGTGCCAGATGTGGACATCAAAGGCCCCAAAGTTGACATCAGTGCCCCAGATGCGGATGTTCATGGCCCAGACTGGAACTTGAAAATGCCCAAGATAAAAA
>JAKSZT010053990.1:2268963-2296456 GCA_026826555.1 Tolypeutes matacus | reverse complement strand
GATTTGAAAGGCCCCAGTGTGGATGTGGAGGTGCCTGATGTTGACCTGGAATGTCCTGATGCAAAGTTGAAAGGCCCCAAGTTTAAGATGCCAGACATGCACTTCAAGGCCCCCAAGATCTCCATGCCTGATGTGGACTTACACTTGAAAGGCCCCAAAGTCAAAGGGGATATGGATGTGTCTGTCCCCAAGATAGACGGTGAAATGAAAGTGCCAGATGTGGACATCAAGGGCCCCAAAGTCGACATTGATGCCCCAGACGTGGATGTTCATGGCCCAGACTGGCACCTGAAGATGCCCAAGTTGAAAATGCCCAAATTTAGCATGCCAGCCTTCAAAGCTGAGGGTCCAGAAGTGGATGTGAACCTGCCCAAGGTGGATGCTGACATTTCAGGACCTAAGCTTGATATTGATGCCCCAGATGTGAACATTGAGGGTCCTGAAGGAAAACTAAAAAGCCCTAGGTTCAAGATGCCTGAAATGCACTTCCATGCCCCCAAGATCTCCATGCCTGACATTGATTTCAACTTAAAGGGGCCTAAAATAAAAGGAGACGTTGATGTTTCTGCCCCAAAGCTGGAAGGAGAATTGAAGGCTCCAGAATTGGATGTCAAGGGTCCCAAATTGGATGTTGATATGCCAGATGTAGCTGTGGAAGGCCCGGATGGCAAATGGAAAAGTCCCAAGTTTAAGATGCCAGACATGCACTTTAAAGCTCCCAAAATCTCCATGCCAGACATTGATCTTCACTTAAAAAGCCCCAAAATAAAGGGAGAGGTAGACGTAGATGTTCCAAAATTGGAAGGGGACCTCAAAGGGCCACGTGTGGACGTCAGTGGGCCAGACATCAACGTTGATGGACTAGAAGGAAAACTGAAAGGCCCCAAGTTTAAGATGCCTGACATGCATTTCAAAGCCCCCAGTATTTCTATGCCTGATGTGGACCTAAATCTGAAAGGACCAAAGATCAAGGGGAATGCAGATGTGTCTGTGCCTGAGGTAGAGGTAGAAGTACCAGATGTGAACATCAAAGGCCCCAAAGTAGACATAAATGCTCCTGATGTTCATGGCCCAGACTGGCATATAAAAATGCCCAAGATGAAAATGCCCAAGTTCAGCATGCCTGGTTTTAAAACAGAGGGCCCAGAAGTGGATGTGAATCTGCCCAAGGCTGACATTGATGTCTCAGCACCCAAAGTTGACATTGAAGCCCCTGATATAAGCATTGAGGGTCCAGAAGGAAAAATCAAGGGTCCTAAATTTAAGATGCCAGAGATGAACATCAAAGGCCCAAAACTCTCCATGCCAGATGTGGATTTACAATTGAAAGGTCCAAAGGTCAAAGGAGATGTGGATGTTTCCCTGCCTAAGGTGGAGGGTGACTTAAAGGGCCCCAAAGTTGACATCAAAGGCCCCAAAGTGGATGTCAGTGTTCCTGACGTGGATGTTCAAGGCCCAGACTGGCACCTGAAGATGCCCAAGATGAAAATGCCCAAGTTCAGCATGCCTGGCTTCAAAGCAGAGGCTCCAGAAGTGGATGTGAACCTGCCCAAGGCTGACATTGATGTCTCCGGACCCAAGGTGGACATTGAAGGCCCCGATGTTGACATTGAGGGACTAGAGGGAAAGTTAAAAGGTCCTAAGTTCAAGATGCCTGAGATGAACATCAGAGCCCCCAAGATCTCCATGCCTGATTTTGATTTGAACCTAAAAGGCCCCAAGGTGAAAGGTGATGTGGACGTTTCCCTGCCTAAAGTGGAAGGTGACCTAAAGACCCCTGAAGTTGACCTCAAAGGCCCCAAAGTGGACATTGATGTTCCAGATGTGGATGTTCATGGCCCAGACTGGCACCTGAAGATGCCCAAGATGAAAATGCCCAAATTCAGCATGCCTGGCTTCAAAGGAGAGGGCCCAGAAGTGGATGTGAATCTGCCCAAGGCTGATATTGATGTCTCAGGACCCAAAGTGGGTGTTGAATGTCCTGATGTGAATATTGAAGGCCCTGAAGGAAAGTGGAAAAGTCCAAAGTTTAAGATGCCTGAAATGCATTTCAAGACTCCAAAGATATCCATGCCAGATATTGACCTTAATCTGACAGGTCCAAAGATAAAGGGAGATGTGGATGTTACAGTTCCCAAGGTAGAGGGAGATCTGAAAGGACCTGAAATTGACCTCAAAGGCCCAAAAGTAGACATTGATGCTCCAGATGTGGATGTTCATGGCCCAGACTGGCACCTGAAGATGCCCAAGGTGAAAATGCCCAAGTTCAGCATGCCTGGTTTCAAAGGAGAGGGCCCAGAGGTGGATGTGAACCTGCCCAAGGTTGATATGGACGTCTCAGGATCCAAGGTGGATATTGAAGGCCCTGATGTTAACATTGAAGGACCAGAGGGAAAGTTGAAAGGTCCTAAGTTCAAGATGCCTGAGATGAACATCAAAGCCCCTAAGATCTCCATGCCGGACTTTGATTTGCACCTGAAAGGTCCCAAGGTGAAAGGTGATGTGGATGTTTCCTTGCCTAAGGTGGAAGGTGACCTAAAGGGCCCTGAAGTTGATATCAAAGGCCCCAAAATGGATGTCAGTGTTCCAGATGTGGATGTTCATGGCCCAGACTGGCACCTGAAGATGCCCAAGGTGAAAATGCCCAAGTTCAGCATGCCTGGCTTCAAAGGAGAGGGCCCAGAAGTGGATGTGAACCTGCCTAAAGCTGACATTGATGTCTCAGGACCCAAGGTGGACATTGAAGGCCCCGATGTTGACATTGAGGGACCAGAGGGAAAGTTGAAAGGTCCTAAGTTCAAGATGCCTGAGATGAACATCAAAGCCCCTAAGATCTCCATGCCGGACTTTGATTTGCACCTGAAAGGTCCCAAGGTCAAGGGCGATGTTGATGTTTCCCTCCCTAAGGTGGAGGGTGACCTAAAGGCCCCTGAAGTTGATATCAAAGGCCCCAAAGTGGACATCGATGTACCAGATGTGGATGTTCATGGCCCAGACTGGCACCTGAAGATGCCCAAGGTGAAAATGCCCAAGTTCGGCATGCCTGGCTTCAAAGGAGAGGGCCCAGAGGTGGATGTGAACCTTCCTAAAGCTGACATTGACGTTTCAGCACCCAAGGTGGACATTGATGTTTCAGATGTGAATATTGAAGGTCCTGATGCGAAACTGAAAGGCCCAAAGTTCAAGATGCCTGAGATGAACATCAAGGCTCCTAAAATTGCAATGCCTGATTTGGATCTTAATCTTAAAGGCCCTAAAATGAAAGGAGAAGTGGATGTGTCACTTCCAAAGGTAGAAGGTGATTTGAAAGGGCCTTCTCTTGACATAAAGGGTCCAAAGTTAGAAGTAGATGCTCCAGATATTGACATTCATGGTCCAGAAGGCAAATTGAAAGGTCCAAAACTGAAGATGCCTGACATGCATGTCAATATGCCCAAGATCTCCATGCCAGAAATTGACCTGAATTTGAAAGGTTCAAAGCTGAAAGGAGATGTGGATGTCTCTGGACCCAAAGTAGAAGGTGACATTAAAGCTCCCAAATTGGATATAAAAAGCCCAGAAGTGGACATTTCTGGTCCTAAACTCAATATTGATGGGAAGTCTAAGAAATCTCGTTTTAAGCTTCCCAAATTTAATTTTTCAGGCTCCAAAGTTCAGACACCTGAAGTGGATGTCAAAGTTAAAAAGCCAGATATTGATGTAACAGGTCCAAAAGTTGATATTAATGCTCCCGATGTTGAGGTCCAAGGAAAAGTGAAAGGATCCAAGTTCAAAATGCCTTTTCTGAGTATTTCATCTCCCAAGGTTTCTATGCCAGATGTAGAGTTAAATCTGAAAGGTCCTAAAGTGAAAGGAGACTTGGATGTATCAGGTCCTAATTTAGAAGGTGACTTTAAAGGTCCTAAAGTGGATATTAAGGCACCAGAGGTCCATCTTGAGGCACCTGATGTGGATGTTCATGGTCCAGACTGGAATCTGAAAATGCCAAAGATGAAAATGCCGAAGTTCGGTGTGCCTGACTTAAAAGCTGAAGGGCCAGATATGGCTGTGGATCTGCCAAAAGGAGATATAAAAATAGCAGGCTCTGGTATGAACATTGAGGGCCCCGAAATCAATGTGGAAGGTCCAGAAGGAAACTTAAAAGGTCCTAAGTTCAAGATGCCTGACATGAATATCAAAGCTCCTAAGATCTCCATGCCTGACATAGACTTAAATCTAAAGGGCCCCAAGATGAAAGGTGATGGGGATGCTTCTCTGCCCAAAGTTGAAGGGGATCTGAAAGGGCCTGCAATTGATATTAAAGGCCCCAAAGTGGACATTGATGCCCCAGATGTGGATGTTCATGGTCCAGACTGGCACCTGAAGATGCCCAAGGTGAAAATGCCCAAGTTCAGCATGCCTGGCTTTAAAGCAGAGGGTCCAGAAGTGGATATGAACCTGCCCAAGGCTGACATTGACATTTCTGGCCCCAAAGTGGACATTGATGCTCCAGATTTGAATATTGAAGGTCCAGATGCCAAACTAAAGGGCCCCAAATTCAAGATGCCTGAGATGAACATCAAAGCCCCCAAGATCTCCATGCCTGATATTGATCTGAACCTGAAGGGCCCCAAGTTGAAGGGTGATGTAGATGTATCTTTGCCAAAAGTGGAAGGTGACCTAAAGGGGCCTGAAGTGGACATCAAGGGTCCCAAACTGGACATTAGCACTCCTGATATTAACATTGAAGTCCCTGAAGGGAAATTGAAGGGGCCCAAATTTAAGATACCAGAGATGCACCTAAAGGCCCCCAAACTATCAATGCCTGACATTGATTTAAACCTAAAAGGTCCCAAGGTGAAGGGTGATATGGACGTTGCCCTTCCCAAGATTGAAGGGGACCTGGACATTGAAGGCCCTGATGTTAACATTGAAGGACCAGAGGGAAAGTTGAAAGGTCCTAAGTTCAAGATGCCTGAGATGAACATCAAAGCTCCCAAGATCTCCATGCCAGACTTTGATTTGCACCTGAAAGGCCCCAAGGTGAAGGGTGATGTGGACGTTTCTCTGCCTAAGGTAGAAGGTGACCTAAAGGGCCCTGAAGTTGATATCAAAGGCCCCAAAGTGGACATCGATGTACCAGATGTGGATGTTCATGGCCCAGACTGGCACCTGAAGATGCCCAAGGTGAAAATGCCCAAGTTCAGTATGCCTGGTTTCAAAGGAGAAGGCCCAGAAGTGAATGTGAACCTGCCCAAGGCTGACATTGATGTTTCCGCACCCAAGGTGGATATTGATGTTTCAGATATGAATATTGACGGTCCAGAGGCAAAACTGAAAGGCCCAAAGTTTAAGATGCCCGAGATGAATATCAAAGCTCCCAAGATCTCCATGCCTGACTTTGATTTGCACTTGAAAGGTCCCAAGGTAAAGGGTGATATGGATGTTTCCCTGCCTAAGGTAGAAGGTGAACTAAAGGCCCCTGAAGTTGACCTCAAAGGCCCCAAAGCGGACATTGATGTTCCAGATGTGGATGTTCATGGCCCAGACTGGCACCTGAAGATGCCCAAAGTGAAAATGCCGAAGTTCAGCATGCCCGGCTTCAAAGGAGAGGGCCCAGAAGTTGATGTGAACCTTCCAAAAGCTGGCATTGATGTCTCTGGACCCAAAGTGGACATAGACACTCCTGACATTGACATTCATGGTCCCGAAGGAAAACTGAAGGGCCCCAAGTTTAAAATGCCTGACCTCCATCTCAAGGCACCCAAAATCTCCATGCCTGAAGTTGACCTGAATCTTAAGGGTCCAAAGGTGAAGGGTGATGTGGATGTTTCTCTCCCTAAGGTGGAAGGTGACCTAAAAGGCCCTGAAGTTGACCTCAAAGGCCCCAAAGTGGACATTGATGTTCCAGATGTGGATGTTCATGGCCCAGACTGGCACCTGAAGATGCCCAAGGTGAAAATGCCGAAGTTCAGCATGCCTGGCTTCAAAGGAGAGGGCCCAGAAGTGGATGTGAAACTGCCCAAGGCTGACATTGACGTTTCAGCACCCAAGGTGGACATTGATGCTCCAGATGTGAATATTGAAGGTCCAGATGCAAAACTGAAGGGTCCTAAGTTCAAGATGCCCGAGATGAACATCAAAGCCCCTAAGATCTCCATGCCGGACTTTGATTTGCACCTGAAAGGTCCCAAGGTCAAGGGTGATGTTGATGTTTCCCTACCTAAGGTGGAGGGTGACCTAAAGGCCCCTGAAGTTGATATCAAAGGCCCCAAAGTGGACATTGATGCTCCAGATGTGGATGTTCATGGCCCAGACTGGCACCTGAAGATGCCCAAGGTGAAAATGCCCAAGTTCAGCATGCCTGGCTTCAAAGGAGAGGGCCCAGAAGTGGATGTGAACCTGCCAAAGGCTGACATCGACATTTCAGGACCCAAGGTGGACATTGATGTTCCAGATGTGAATATTGAAGGTCCTGATGCAAAACTGAAGGGTCCTAAGTTCAAGATGCCCGAGATGAACATCAAAGCCCCCAAGATCTCCGTTCCTGACATTGATCTGAACCTGAAGGTCCCCAAATTGAAGGGCGATGTAGATGTGTCTTTGCCAAAAGTGGAAGGTGACCTAAAGGGACCTGAAGTGGACATCAAGGGTCCCAAACTGGACATTGACACTCCTGATATTAACATTGAAGGCCCTGAAGGGAAATTGAAGGGGCCCAAATTTAAGATGCCAGAAATGCACATCAAAGCCCCCAAGATTTCCATGCCTGAATTTGACTTAAATCTGAAAGGGCCAAAGGTAAAGGGTGATATGGACATTTCACCCCCCAAGGTGGAAGGTGCTCTGAAGGGGCCAGAGGTGGATATTGAAGGTCCTGAAGGGAACCTCAAAGGTCCAAAATTTAAAATGCCTGATATCCATTTCAAAACACCTCAAATCTCCATGAGTGACATTGATTTGAACTTGAAAAGACCTAAGGTAAAAGGAGATTTGGACATTTCCATTCCTAAACTGGAAGGAGATCTTAAAGGCCCCAAAATGGATGTCAAAGGCCCTAAGCTGGACATAGACACTCCTGATATTGACATCCATGGTCCAGAAGGGAAACTGAAGGGCCCCAAGTTTAAAATGCCTGACTTGCACCTCAAGGCACCCACGATATCCATGCCGGAAGTCGACTTGAATCTGACGGGGCCAAAGGTGAAGGGTGATGTGGACATTTCTCTTCCCAAAGTGGAAGGTGAACTAAAGGGCCCTGAAGCTGATATCAAAGGCCCTAAAGTAGATATTGATGCCCCAGATGTGGGCATTCATGGCCCAGACTGGCACCTGAAGATGCCCAAGGTGAAAATGCCCAAGTTTGGCATGCCTGGCTTCAAAGCAGAGGCTCCAGAAGTGGATGTGAACCTGCCCAAGGCTGATATTAATGTTTCCGGACCCAAGGTGGACATTGAAGGCCCTGATGTTAACATTGAAGGACCAGAGGGAAGGTTAAAAGGTCCTAAGTTCAAGATGCCTGAGATGAACATCAAAGCCCCCAAGATCTCCATGCCAGACTTTGATCTGCACCTGAAAGGTCCCAAGGTGAAGGGTGATGTGGATGTTTCTCTGCCTAAGGTGGAGGGTGACCTAAAGGGCCCTGAAGTTGACATCAAAGGCCCAAAAGTGGACATCGATGTACCAGATGTGGATGTTCATGGCCCAGACTGGCACCTGAAGATGCCCAAGGTGAAAATGCCCAAGTTCAGCATGCCTGGCTTCAAAGGAGAGGGCCCAGAAGTGGATGTGAACCTGCCCAAGGCTGACATTGATGTTTCCGCACCCAAGGTGGACATTGATGTTCCAGATGTGAATATTGAAGGTCCTGATGCAAAACTGAAGAGCCCCAAGTTCAAGATGCCTGAGTTAAATATCAAGGCTCCCAAGATCTCCATGCCTGATGTTGACCTTGATCTGAAAGGACCCAAAGTAAAAGGAGATTTCGATGTATCTGTCCCTAAGATTGAAGGTTCTTTCAAAGGCCCAGAAGTAGACTTTAAAGGTCCAGGTCTGGATTTTGAAGGCTCTGGTGCCAAACTCAGTGGCCCAAATTTGAAGATGCCATCACTGGATATATCTGCCCCTGAAGTAACTGCTCCTGATATTGATTTGCATCTCAAGGCACCAAAAATCGGACTTTCTGGTCCCAAGTTAGAAGGTGGTGAACTGGACCTTATGGGACCCAAAGTTGATTTAGAAGCGCCAAGCTTAGGTGTACATATGGAGAGCCCAGATATTAACATCGAGGGGCCAGATGTTAAAATTCCCAAATTTAAGAAACCCAAGTTTGGATTTGGGGCAAAAAGCCCCAAAGTTGATGTCAAGTCACCTGCATTAGATGTGAATGTTCCTGAGGCGGAGCTGAACATTGAGACTCCTGAAATTAGTGTTGGTGGCAAGGGCAAGAAAAGTAAGTTTAAAATGCCTAAAATTCACATGAGTGGCCCTAAAATTAAGGCCAAAAAGCAGGGATTTGATTTGAATGCTCCTGGGGGCGAAATTGATGCCAGTGTCAAGACTTCTGATTTAGATGTCAAAGTCTCCGGGCCGGATGCTGCCCTTAAAGTTGATGTGAAATCTCCCAAAACCAAGAAACCTATGTTTGGAAAAATGTACTTCCCAGATGTAGAATTTGACATTAAATCACCTAAATTCAAAGCCGAAGCCCCTCTCCCTAGCCCAAAAATAGAGGGCGAAATCCAGTCACCCGATCTAGATATTTCTTCACCAGGGATTAATGTGGAATGTCCTGACATCCAGCTGAAATCTCCCAAGATCAAGATGCCAGGTGTGGATGTCTCTGGGCCAAAAATAGAGGGCGACTTGAAAGGCCCCAGGGTGCAGGCGAACTTGGACGCACCTTATGTTAACATCGAAGGCTCTGATGCTAAAGTCAAAACTCCGACTTTCGGCATCTCTGCCCCTCACATGTCCATCCCTGATGTGAATGTTAACTTGAAAGGACCAAAGATAAAGGGTGATGTCCCCAGTGTGGGACTGGAAGGACCAGACATAGATCTGCAAGGTCCGGAAGCAAAAATCAAGTTCCCCAAGTTTTCGATGCCTAAAATTGGTGTCCCTGGTGTGAAAGTGGAGGGTGGGGAAGCTGGGGTCCGTGCCCAGCTGCCCTCTTTTGAAGGAGGCTTGAGTGCACCGGATGTTAAGCTGGAAGGGCCTGAAGGGTCTCTGCAGGGGCCAGAAGTGGACTTGCCTTCAGTGAAGCTCTCTATGCCAAAAGTCTCTGGGCCTGACCTTGACCTAAACTTGAAAGGACCAAGTTTGAAGGGAGACCTGGATGCATCTGTTCCCAGCATGAAGGTGCATGCCCCAGGGCTTAACCTCAGAGGTGTTGGTGGAAAGGTGCAGATGGAAGGAGATGGAGTGAAAGTGCCAGGGATCGATGCCACGACGAAGCTTAATGTTCATGTGCCAGACGTGACACTGAAGGGACCAAGCCTGCAGGGAGACCTGGCTGCTTCTGGTGACATCAAGTGCCCTAAAGTATCAGTAGGTGCTCCTGATCTGAGCATGGGAGCATCTGAAGGTGGTATTAAACTTCCCAAAATGAAACTGCCCGAGTTTGGCATTTCCACCCTGGGGTCTGACTTGGACATTGATGTCAAGGGGCCACAAGTTACTGGAGAACTAAAGGGCCCAGGCCTGGATGTGAACCTGAAAGGGCCTCAGATTTCTGGCCCTCAAATCTCAGCACCGGACATGGACATAAACTTGGAAGGACCAAAAGTCAAAGGAAGCCTTGGGGCCACTGGTGAGATGAGAGGACCCACTGTCAGAGGGGGTCTTCCCGGCATCAGTGTTCAAGGCTTAGAAGGAAACCTCCAGATGCCTGGAGTCAAGTCTTCTGGATGTGATGTGGACCTGCCAGGAGTGAAAGTGAAACTGCCAACTGGGCAGATCTCTGGTCCTGAAATCAAAGGTGATCTGAAAGGGTCGGGATTCGGTTTCCACGGGACTGCTCCTGATATTAGTGTGAAAGGGCCTTCATTTAATGTGGCATCTCCTGAGTCAGATTTCGGGGTCAGCCTGAAGGGCCCAAAAATCAAAGGAGGTCTGGATGTTTCAGGGAGTGTCGGTGCCCCAGGTATTAGCCTGGGCGAAGGGCATATGAGTGTCAAAGGTTCCGGGGGCCAGTGGAAGGGACCCCAGGTCTCCTCTGCTCTCAACTTGGACGCGCCCAAGCTTGCTGGAGGGCTTCATTTCTCAGGACCAAAGGTGGAAGGAGGTGTGAAAGGAGGCCAGCTTGGACTCCAGGGTCCTGGGCTGAGTGTGTCTGGGCCTCAAGGTCACTTGGAAAGTGGGTCTGGAAAAGTAACATTCCCCAAGATGAAGATCCCCAAATTTACCTTCTCTGGCCGAGAGCTGGTTGGCAGAGAAGTAGGAGTGGATATTACCTTCCCCAAAGCAGAGGCTGATGTGCAGGCTGGTGCCGGAGAAGGTGAGTGGGAGGAGTCCGAAGCAAAACTTAAAAAGTCCAAAATCAAAATGCCCAAGTTTAATTTTTCCAAGCCTAAAGGGAAAGGCAGCGTCGCCGGTTCACCGGAAGCATCCATTTCGGGGTCCAAAGGTGACCTGAAAAGCTCGAAGGCCAGCTTAGGCTCTCTGGAAGGAGAGGCAGAGGCTGAAATGTCTTCCCCCAAAGGCAAATTCTCCTTATTTAAAAGTAAGAAGTCACGGCACCGCTCAAATTCCTTCAGCGATGAAAGGGAGTTCTCTGCACCAACCACCCCAACCGGGACTTTGGAGTTTGAAGGTGGGGAAGTATCGCTGGAAGGTGGGAAAGTCAAAGGGAAACCTGGAAAGCTGAAGTTTGGAACCTTTGGTGGACTGGGGTCAAAGAGCAAAGGTCATTATGAGGTGACGGGGAGTGATGATGAGGCAGGCAAGTTACAGGGCAGTGGAGTGTCCTTGGCCTCCAAGAAGTCCCGACTGTCATCTTCTTCTAGCAATGACAGTGGGACCAAGGTTGGCATCCAGCTTCCGGAGGTGGAACTGGCGGTTTCCACAAAGAGAGAGTAGCAGGCCTCTGTCTGTGTGTACATATATATAAATACATCAGCCTCGGGTGTGCTTGTATATAACTCCAAAGGGAAACATGCCGACAGCCTCAGCCGTCATGCAAACGCTGAGAAACCAGCTGCCTTTGGGCTCCCGGAACCTTACAAATAAGGGCTCCGAGTTCTTCAACAGTATTTGCCTTAAGATTTCAGTTTTTTGCATTGAATGCTGAGAGCTCATGTTTACTAAGCAAGCTTTTGTGTTTATTATCCTCATTTTTTACTGAACATTGTTAGTGCAGTGGTAATGGAAACCCACTTTTTCATTGTCATGACTTTTGGGGCTTTTGTGAGTAAGGGAGGGTGGGGTAGGAGGCAGCAGAGGGGGTGACCCTCCGTTCCTCCTAAGATTGGAAATAGTCAGACAGCGCCCCCCCCACCCCCAGATGGCTGAGGGCAGCCGGGCAGCCGGGCAGCCGGGGTGTCTGGGTGTTTTTAGAGCCCTTTTGCATTGCTTTTGTCCCCAGGGGTGGTGGGCCCTGCCAGGTCGGTGATCAAGGTGAGAGGGAATTAGAATCTGTTTGCAAATTGGCTGGGCCGTCTGCTCAACATGGGGCTTCCATTCTGTGTTTTATAAGACAGATGTTTTATTCATGACTGCCATGTTCCTGATAGTAGTTTTGATTTCTTTTAACAAATGTTATCATGATTAAGGAAATTACCAGCACTTTAATGGCAAATTAATTGAGAATGTAAGAAAACTGATGCTGTAAGAGGCAAATAAAGCTGTTTATTAACCTTGATGTCTGGTGCCTTTGCATTCTGTGTTGGGGGGATGATGACTGAGGAGGCTGCGAACCAGCCCTGACGGTTCAGACGGGACCCACCTGGTGCCCCTGCTAGTTTCACTAGTGACTTTAACGCCGGGAACCACACAGGTAACGGGAGGAATATTTTTTTAAATTATCATTATTATTATTTTTTTCAGGAGGTACCAGAGATTGAACCCGGGACCTTGTACATGGGAAGCAGGTGTTCAAACCACCATGCAACACCTGCTCCCCTTAAATTATTTTCAATTGTAAAATATATATCACATAAAAACCATTTTAGCCATTTGCGAGTGGACAGTTCTTTGACGATACTGTATGGCATTCACCACTGTCTCGTTTCAGACTATTTTCATTATCCCAAACCAAAACTCCTATCCATTTAGCAATGATCCTCCCATCTCTCCTTCCCTCCACCCCTGGTAACCACTATTCTGCTTCCTGTTTCTATGAATTTGCTTATTCTAAATATTTTATGTAAGACAAATCATACAATATTTGTCCTTTTGGGTCTAGCTTATTTCACCACAACATGATGTCTTCAAGGGTCCTCCATGTTGTAGCATGTAGCAGCACCTCACTTCTTTTAGTGGCTGCCTACCTCTCCGTTACTTGGCTACGTCACCTTTTGTTTATCCGTTCATCCATTGACGGACACTTTGGTTGCTTTGGGCTATTGTGAATAATGCGGTGAACACTGGTGTACAAATACCTGTCTGAGTCGGTGCTTCCAGTCCTTTTGTGTATAGCTAGGAGTGGAATTGCCAGGTCATATGGTAACTCTGTTTAACTTTCTGAGGAACCACCAAACTGTTTTGCACAGCTGCTGCGCCCGTTTTATATTCCCACCGACAGGGACTCCTATTTCTCCACGTCCTTTCCAACACTTGTTATTTTCTATTCCCCCCGCCCCTCCCCCCCCTTTTTTTTTTGTATAATAGCCATCTTAATAGGTGTGAAGTGGCAATCCCTAGTCCTGGTGCTGAGCATCTTTTCATGTGCTTCTTGGCCATTTGAATACCTTCTTTGGAGATATGTCTATTCAAATCCTTGGCCCATTTTTTAATTGGGTTGCTTGTCTTTTTGTTGTTGAGTTGTAGAAGTTCTTCATATAGTCTGGATATTAAACCTTTATCAGATATATGCTTTCCAAATATCTTCTCCCATTCTATGAGTTGTCTTTTTACTTTCTTTCTTTTTTTTTTTTTTTTAATGTATGCCTTTTAAAGATTTTATTTATTTATTCATTTATCCCCCCCTTGCCGCTTGCGCTCGCTGGGTCAGCCAACCACGCCGTGAGGGCGGGCTTGCCTTCACCAGGAGGCCCCGGGAACCGAACCCCTGGCCTCCCATATGGTAAACGGGAGCCCCACTGATTGAGCCACAGCCGCTTCCCTTTTACTTTCTTGATAGGCCTGTGATGCATAAAAGTTAATTTTCATGAAGCCTTTTTTATCTATTTTTTTTTCTTTTGTTGCTTGTGCTTTTGGTGTACAATCTAAAAATCCTTTGCCTGCTATAAGGTCCTGAAGCTATTTCCCTGTTTTCTTGTAAGAGTGTTATAATATTAGCTCTTATATTTAGGTTATTGACCCACTTTGCATTAATTTTTGTATATGATAAGAGGTAGGAGTCCACATTCATTCTTTTGCATGTGGATTTCCAGTTGTCCCAGCACCATTTGTTGAAGAAACTATTCTTTCCTCATTGAATGGACTTGGCACCCTTGCTGAAAATCAACTAGCCATAGATGTGTGGGTTTATCTTTGGATTCTCAGTTCTATTCCATTGGGCTATGTGTCTATCCTTATGTCAGTACCACGCTACTTTAATTACAAAACTCCAACTTCATTCTTTTTCAAGATTATTTTGGCTATTTGGGATCCCTTGCAATTCCATATGAATTTGAGGACCAGCTTTTCCATTTCTGCAGGAAAAAAGCTGCTGGAATTTTTTTAACTTTATTTTGTACATTTAATAATTGCATATAAACAATTAGAAACTAAAAAGTAAACACAGATGAACAAATACATACATTTCTCAATTAAATGTACTGGATACATCTAAAATTTTTTTTGAATCAAACAATATGTTACACAATATATTTGGTTCATAGTAATGCATTCATACAGTATTTGTCCTTTTGCTTCACTCAACATAATGTCCTCCAGGTTCATCCATGTTGTCATATGCCTTACGACTTCATTTCTTACAGCTGTATAATATTCCATCATGTGAATAGACGACAGGTTGTTTATCCATTCATCTGTTGATGGACACCTGGGTTGTTTCCAACTTTAGGCAATGGTGAATAATGTTGCTTTGAACATTGGTGTGCAGATGTCTGTTCGTGTCACTGCTCTCAGTTCTTCTGGGTATATACCCAGTAGTGGTATTGCAGGGTCACGTGGCAAGTCTATGTTCAACTTCTTTAGGAACTGCCAAACAGTCCTCCACAGTGGCTGTACCATTCTGCATTCCCACCAACAGTGAAGAAGTGTTCCTATCTCTCCACATCCTCGCCAACACTTGTAGTTCTCTGTCTTTTTAATTTTTTTTTTTTTTTAAGATTTTATTTATTTATTCATTTATCCCCCCCTTGCTGCTTGTGCTCGCTGGGTCAGCTAACCACGCCGTGCGGGCAGGCTTGCCTTCACCAGGAGGCCCCGGGAAGCGAACCCGGGGCCTCCCATATGGTAAACGGGAGCCCCACTGATAGAGCCACAGCCGCTTCCCTCTGTCTTTTTAATAGTGGCCATTCTGATAGGTGTGAAATGATATCTCATTGTAGTTTTGATTTGCATTTCCCTAATCATGAGTGACGTTGAACATTTCTTCATGTGTTTTTTTGCCATTTGTATTTCTTCTTTGGACAAATGTCTATTCAATTGGGTCATTTGTCTTTTTACTGTTGAGTTGTAACATCTCTTTATATACCCTGGATATTAAAACCTTATTGGATATGTGATTTCCAAATATTTTTTTCACATGGAGTTGGCTGCCTTTTCACCCTTTTGACAAAGTCCTGTGAGGTGCAAAAGTGTTTAATTTTGAGGAGGTCCCATTTATCTATTTTTTATTTTTTTGCTTTTGCTTTGGGTGTAAGGTCCAAGAAACCACCACCTACTACAAGGTCTTGAAGATGTTTCCCTACATTTTCTTCTAGTAGTTTTATGGTCCTGGCTTTTATATTTAGATCTTTGATCCATTTTGAGTTGATTCCTGTATAGGGGGTGAGATAGGGGTCCTCTTTCATTCTTTTTATTTTTTTTTAAATTTTTTTTTTAAAGATTTTATTTATTTATTCATTTATCCCCCCCTTGCTGCTTGTGCTCGCTGGGTCAGCTAACCACGCCGTGCGGGCGGGCTTGCCTTCTCCAGGAGGCCCTGGGAACCGAACCCAGGGCCTCCCATATAGAAAACGGGAGCCCTACTAATTGAGCCACAGCCGCTTCCCCTCTTTCATTCTTTTGGTTATAGATATCCTGTTCTCCCAACACCATTTGTTGAAGAGATTGTTTTGTCCCGTTAACATGGACTTAGTAGGTTTGTCAAAAACCAGTTGACTGTATAGGTGAGGGTTTATTTCTGGGTTCTCAATTCTTTTCCACTGATTGATGTGTCTATCTTAATGCCAGAACCATGCTGTTTTGACCACTTGTAGCTATGTAATATGTTTCAAGATCAGGCAGTGAAATTCCTCCCATGTCACTCTTCTTTTTTTTAAACAATTTATTGAAGTATGTTCAGTAAACATTGTGAACTTACAAAACAAACATGCATAACATCATATAGGGCTCCCACATATCACCCCACCACAAATACTTTGCATTGTTGTGAAACATTTGTTAACAAATTATGAAAGAGCATCATCAAAGTATTACTACCAATTATAGTCTGTGTCTTACTCCTCTATACTTTTTTTAAGGATTTATTTACTTACTTTTATCCATTTTTACCCTCCCCCTCCCCCGTTTTTGCTGTTTTTGTGTCCATTTGCTGGGCAACTCTCTGTGTCCGTTTCCTGCCCTCTCTTCTCATCCTCCTCCTGTCTTCACTGGGATTTGATCCTTGGAACCTCTGAAATGGGAGAGAGGTGTTCTACCGCCTGCGCCACCTTATTTCCTGGTTTTTCAGGGCGTCTTGTTTTGGCTCTCCCTTGTGTCACTCTCCTGTTAGGTCATCATCTTGCTGTGTGGCTCGTGGGGCCTGATGGTGCACCACACATGGGGCCTGACGGTGCACCCACACACGGGGCCTGGGGGGGTCACCCACTTGCGGGGCCTGACAGCGCACCTGCGCACGGGCCTGGTGACCCACGCACCTTCTATATATTTTTTAAATTTTTATCGGGAGGTCCCAGGCATCGAACCCAGGTCCCTCCATATGGGAGACGACACCCAACCATTTGAGCCACATCTGCCCCCTACTATATCTCTCTCTTTTTTTTTTTTAAGATTTTATTTATTTATTCATTTATCGCCCCCTTGCTGCTTGTGCTCGCTGGGTCAGCTAACCACGCCGTGCGGGCGGGCTTGCCTTCACCAGGAGGCCCCGGGAACCGAACCCAGGGCCTCCCATATGGTAAACGGGAGCCCTACTGATTGAGCCACAGCCGCTTCCCCCTACTATATCTCTTAAGGTTGACCAAAGACATCTAGTGTTATAGTCATTGCCCATACAGAATGGTCATATAATAAATCAGGCTTGGTTTATCACCAGCATTCTAAAAACCAGATGTAGGGAGAAAAACTAGGTCTGGGGACACATGCATGGTTTCTAATATAGTGAATGTTTAGCCTGCCCTGATTATCACAAAATCAGGACAGCGAGAATATTCGCATGTGCTTCTTTTTTAGAATGCTTTTGGCTATTCTAAGGTGCACTTACCCTTCCGAATGAATTTGGTAGTTGCTTTCTATAATTCTGTAAAGTGGGCTGTTGGAATTTTGATTGGTATTGCGTTGAATCTATAAATCAGTTTAGGTAAGATTGACATCTTCATGATATTTAGTCTTCCAATCCATGAACATGGAATGTCTTTCCATTTGTTTAGGTCTTTTTAAATTTCTTTTAGCATTGTTTTGTAGTTTTCTGCATATAGGTCCTGTACTTCTTTGGTTAAATTAATTCCTACGTATTTGAGTCTTTTTGTTGCTATTGAAAATGGAATTTTTCCCCTGATTTCCTCATCAGATTGTTCAGCACTAGTGAACAAAAGCATTACTGATTTTTGTTTGTTCATCTTGTATCCTGCCACTTTGCTGAACTCATTTATTAGCTCAAGTAGTTTTTTTTTTTTTTTTTACCGGGAGGTACCGGGGATCGAACCCGATCTCTCCATATGGTAGACGGACGCCGAACCTTTTGAGCCACATCCGTTTCCCTGCTCAAGTAGTTTTGTCGTGAATAATTCAGGATTTTCTAAGTACAGGATCATGTCATCTGTAAACAAGGAGAGTTTTACTTCCTTTTTTCCAATTTGGATGCCTTTAATTTTTTTTTTTCTTGTCTAATTGCCCTTCTAGAACCTCTAGTACAATATTGAATAACAATAGTGACAATAGGCATCCTCGTCTTATTCCCGATCTTAGAGGGAAAGCTTTAAACCTTTCCCCATTGAGTAAGATGTTGGCTGTGGGTTTTTCATATACGCCTTTTATCATATTGAGGAATTTTCCTTCTATTCCTATCTTTTGAAGTGTTCTTATCAAAAAAGGATGCTGAATTTTATAGAATGCCTTTTCTGCATCAATTGAGATGATCATGTGTTTTTTTTCCCTTCAATTTGTTAACGTGGTATATTACATTGGTTGATTTTCTTATGTTGAACCAGCCTTGCATACCAGGAATAAATCCCACTTGGTCGTGATGTATAAGTCTTTTGATATGCTGTTGGATTTGATTTGCAAGTATTTTGTTGAGAATTTTTGCATCTATGTTCATTAGAGAGATTGGCCTGTAATTTTCTTTTCTTGTAGTATCTTTATCTGGCTTTGGTATTAGGGTGATGTTGGCTTCATGAAATGTCTGGTAATTTTCCTTCCTCTTCAATTTTTTGGAAGAGTTTAAACAGGATTGGTATTAATTCTTTTTGAAATGCTTGGTAGAATTCACCTGTGAAGCCATCTGGTCCTGGACTTTTCTTTGCTGGGAGATTTTTGATGATGGATTCAATCTCCTTAAATGTGATTGGTTTGTGGGCGGATGTGGCTCAAATGGTTGGGCATCCGTCTGCCATATGGAGGGACCAGGGTTCAATTCCCGGGACCTCCTGGTAAAATAAAATATATGTAAATAGAAGGTTCATGGGCTGCCAGCCTCTGTGTGCCGGTGAGATGATGATGTAACAGGAGAGAGACGCAGGGGAGAGACAAGAGAGGCTCTGAAAGCTCTGAAAACCAGGAACCGAGGTGGTGCAGGTGGCAGAACACCTCTTTCCTACGTTGGAGGTCTCCAGGATTGAATCCTGGTGAAGACTGGAAGAGGAGGATGAGAAGAGATGATAGGAAACAGACATAGAGAATTGCCCAGCGAATGGACACAAAACAGCAAATGGGGAAGGGGGGGGTTAAAATGGATAAAGTAAATAAATAAATCTTTTTTTTTTTTTAATGTGATTGGTTTGTTAAGTTTTTGTATTTCTTGTAGCTTCAGTGTAGGTTGGTTGTGCATTTCTAGGAATTTGTCCATTTCATCCAGGTTGTCTAGTTTGTTGGCATATAGTTTCTCATAATATACTCTTATGATTCTTTTTATTTCTGTGGGATCATTTATAACTTCCCCCCTTTTATTTCTGTGATTGTATTTATTTGCATATTCTCTCTTTTTTTCCTTGTTAGTATAGCTAGGCATTTGTCAATTTTATTGATCTTCTCAAAAAACCAGCTTTTGGTTTTGTTGATTTTCTCTATTGCTTTTTTGTTCTCATTTTCATTAATTTCTGTTCTAATCTTTATTATTTCTTTCCTTCTGCTTGCTTTGGGATTGGTTTGTTGTTCTTTTTCTAGTTTCTCTAGTTGTTCAGTTAAGTCTTTGAGTTTAGTTCTTTTTTCTTTTTTAATATAGGCAATTAGGGCTATAAATTTCCCCTCTCAAGACTGCCTTCGCTGTATCCCGTAAGTTTTGATATGTTGTATTCTCATTTACATTTGTCTCAATATATTTACTGATTTCACTTGCAATTTATTCTTTGACCCACCGATTATTTAGGAGTGTGTTGTTCAGTCTCCAACATTTGCGAATTTACTTTTCTCCTGTCTATTACTGATTTCTAGTTTCATTCCACTATGATCTGAGAAGGTGCTTTGTATACTTTCAATCTTTTTATATTTATTGAGAGCTGAACTGTGACCTAACGTGGTCTATCCTGGAGAAAGATCCATGGGCACTTGAGAAGAATGTATAACCCGCTGAGATTGGATGCAGTGTTCTGTCTGTTAGGTCTAACTTGTTTATCATATTGTTCAAGTTCTCTGTTTCCTTGTTGATCTTCTGTCTAGTTGTTCTATCTAATGATGTGAGAGGGGTGTTGAAGTCCCCGAAGATTATTGTAGAAATGTCTATTTCTCCCTTCAGTTTTGCCAGAGTTTGTCTCATATATTTTGGGGCACCCTGGTTAGGTGCGTAGATATTTATGACTATTATATCTTCTTGGTGGATTTTCCCTTTTATTAATATATAATGGCCTTCTGTATCTCATAACTTTTTTACATTTAAAGTTGTTTTGTCTGATATTAGTATAGCTACGTCTGCTCTTTTTTGGTTACTGTTCACATGGAGTATCTTTTTCCAACCTTTCACTTTCAGCCGGTTTGTATCCTTGGGTCTAAAGTGAGTTTCTTGTAAGTAGCATATGGATGGCTGATGTTTTTTTATTCATTCTGTCAGCCTGTATATTTTGATTGGGGAGTTTAGTCCATTCACATTCAATGATATCACTCTAAATGCACTATTTATTTCCTCCATTTTATTCTTTGGTTTTCATATGTCATCTTATTTTTGTCTTTCTTTTTACTCTTTTGGTTATCCTTTCAGCTATTCTTTCTTCTATACTCTCCTCCAAGCCTCTCTCTCCTGTCTTTTTCTTTCAGGTTCTAAGGCTTCCTTTAGTATTTCCTGCAAAGGTGGATTCTTTTTTGCAAACTCTTTTAGTTTCTGTTTGTTTGTGAGTATTTTATATTCACTTTCATATTTGAAGGACAGTTTTGCTGGATAAAGAATTCATCCCTGGCAGTTTTTCTCTCTCAGATTCCTGATTGTATCATACCACTGTCTTCTCGCCTCCATTGTTTCTGAAGAGAAATCTGTGCTAAGTTCTTACTGGACGTCCTTTGTATGTGATCGTTTGCTTCTCCCTTGCTGCTTTGAGAATTTTCTCTTTATCTTTGACATTTGACATTCTGAGTAGTATGTGTCTTGGAGTAGATCTATTTGGATTTATTCTGATTGGGGTACGGTGTGCTTCTTGGATATATAAGTTAATTTCTTTCAAGAGAGTTGGGAAATTTTCAGCTATTATTTCCTCAAATACTCTTTCTGCCCCTTTCCCTTCTCTTCTCCTTCTGGAACTCCCATGACACGTATGTTGTCGCATTTTGCGTTGTCATTCAACTCTCTGAGCCCCTGCTCAATTTTTTCCATTCTTTTCTCTCTCTGTTCTTTTCTCTCTTCAATTTTAGCTGTTCTGTCTTCAGTATCACTTATTCATTCTTTTATCATTTCGAGTCTGCTGTTGTATGCCTCAAATGTGTTTTTGACTTCACCTATTGTGTCTTTCATTCCCATGAGCTCCGTTACTTTTCTGTTCAGGATTTCAGATTCTTCTTTGTGTTTGCTCAATGTCTTCTTGATGTCATTTATCTCTTTAATTATATTGTCTTTCAACTCATTAATTTGATTTTGGAAATTTGTGCACATCTCACTGATTAGTTCTCTCAAATTCTGCATCTCTTCTGGGGCTTTGATGTATTCCTTTTCTTGGGCCATGTCTTCTATTTTCTTAGTATGGCTCGTATTTTCTGGGTATTTTATTCTTTTAGATGCTAATGTAAATGGAATTGTTTTCTTGGTTTCCTTTCAGATTGTTCATTGCTGCTATATAGAAACTCAACTGGTTTCTGCATGGTTATCTTGTATCCTGCAACTTTGATGAATTCATTTATTAGTTCTAGTAGTTTTCTTGTGGATTCTTTGTGATTTTCTATATATAGGATTATGTCATCTGTAAATAGGGATAATATAGCTTCTTCCTTTCCAATTTGAATGCCTTCTGTTTCTTTCTCTGATTGCTCTGGCTGGAACTTCCAGTACAATGTTGTATAACAGTGGTGACCAGCGGGCATCCTTATCTTGTTCCTGATTTTAGAGAGAAAGCTTTCAGCTTTTCACCATTGAGTATGATATATGCTGTGGGTTTTTCATAAATGCCCTTTGTCATGTTAAGAAAGTGTCCAAAGTGATATGGTTAAGGGGACATTTAGAAAATTGAACTATTTTGAAATGCACCATGGGCTCACAAAGGCACTGAGTATTTTTCCGAAATCAAACTCATCTCTGCCAGGGTCCCTGCAGGAACTGGAATTTCACTTGAAGACAGTTCAATTGAAGAGGTTTTAGTAAAGGGGCTGTTTATGGAGTAGTGGGCAGGAGCAAAGGAGCCAGTGAGGGGTGGGAAGACGACCCAGGGACAGCAGGATGCTGGTTGTGTCCCTGGTCCTGCAGGTGAACGGGAGGAAATGGTGTTACTGGAGTACTGGGAGAGCTGGAGGCAGAGGAGGGGCCACCAGCAGGAGTCATAGCCATGGAGGGCCACAGCATCTGGCAGAGCTGCCGCCATGCCAAGGGGGAAGAAATACCCTGGCCCCTCTCTCCTCTGGCTGGTGCCTCCCACTGGAGGGCAAGAGAACCCAGGTGTTGCGGGTAAAGGCATCAACCTCCTGGAGCCACAGGGCAGAGAAGTAGGGAGAAGGCGCCTGAGAGTGGAGAGCGCAGACAGAATAACCAGGACAATTTCCCAATCCTCTCATTTTTCTGGATGGTAAATTTTAAAAATATATTGGGGTTTCTTAATATAGTCACAGTTATGTGGGATATATTTAAGATACAATCATAAAGTAATGAGAATTTTTTTTAACAAACATACTTACACATCCTAATGACCGTTCTGTTCTCAGCAGTCACCTTGGGAGGCTCCACACTTATTTGTGCATAAAATAGTTTGTGTATTTTGGTTCCTTCTCTTTTGGAATGGCCCTCAGAGTCACCTGTTTTTAAATTTTTTGTTTTTTTAAATCTCCTCTGGGAAATGCAAATATTCCTCTCAATTTTTGCGAATAGCCAGAGGGCCGGGAAAACACTCCAGAACCCTGAAAAGTGCACTGGCCTGGGAGTCAGTGGGATTAGCTGTGACCTTGTGCAAATTAAGCTCCCTCTCTGAGACTTGGTTTCCTTATTTGTACCATGGAGGAGGCATTCTCTGAGGTCCTTGTCAAGTTCTGTGATCCTTTCAGGAACAAGGCTAGCTAGTAAGAGAAATGGGGCTGTTCGGGTCAAAAGGAAAGCAGAAGTATAACACTGTGCAACCAGTTTCCCTGTGTGGTTGGTCAGGTGACTCAAAATGTTTTGAGGGGAGTGGATGTAGCTCAGTGGTTGAGCGCCTGCTTCCCATGTACAAGGTCCTGGGTTCAATCCTCCCCAAAACAAACAAAAAATGTTTTTGAGTAACTGCAGTATTCTTGAAATACTGCTGTGTCCAGCGTTCCAAAGCAAAGAGGGTGGCGCCCGCTAGGATGGTGACTCTGGACATTGCTAACGCACGTGCACTTCTTCGGAGCCCCACCCCAGGTCTCTGGTATTGTGTGTTAGCTGAGACACAAGTAATATATCTAGGAGATGCAGCTAAGCATGTAAACTGATATTCCTTTTTTTTTTTTTTTTTCATTAAGAGTATTTATTTTGAATTCAAACTATATAAAAGCTACATGAATGGTACAATGAATATCCATATACCTTTCTTTTAAGTTCACCAATTGACATTTTTCCTTGTTTCCTCTATGTATAGATGTTATGATTATCTTTTGCTGAATCATTTGAGAGAAAATGGCAGATATCACAACCCTTCACCCCTAAATACTTCACTTATATAACCATAATACAATAACAATTCAGGAAATTTAACATTGATATAATACTGTTATCTAATATGGAAGTCCATATATAAATTTTACCAATTGCCCAATTATTTCCTTTATAGCAAAGTTTTTTTTTCTTTTTCCCCCACCATTTAGGCTTCAATCATCCATAATCCCACATGGCATTTGGTTGATTTATTTTTTTATTTTTTATTTTATTATTATTATTTTTTTTAGATTTTATTTATTTATTCATTTACCCCCCCCCCTGCTGCTTGTGCTCGCTGGGTCAGCTAACCACGCCGTGCGGGCAGGCTTGCCTTCACCAGGAGGCCCCGGGAACTGAACCCGGGGCCTCCCATATGGTAAACGGGAGCCCTACTGATTGAGCCACAGCCACTTCCCAATTTGGTTGATTTAATTGTCATATCTATTTCATTTTTTCAATCTGGAAGCTTCTTACCCTTTTGTTGTCCTTCAGGACATTGATATATATATTTATCTTTGTTCTGTTTTTAATTACATAAATTATTAGATAATTCAAAAGTACATTGCCTATTTTCTTGCTTGAAGGTCATATCTTCTCTGGCTTATTCAATATAAATATTCACCACAACAGCAGGAAATTAAATTGAACCTTTAGAAGATATCGCATGCGGACTCGGTTGGGGTTGTAGACAATAAATTCATTGTAGTTGAGGGTAAAACCCTCCGGATTCAGAACTTCTGTGCACTTGCTGTTCCTAAGGGCACCGTACTCCCACTCGGTGATGAAACAGGCAGGGCTGGGAGCCATCTTGCCCAGCCCCTTGGTGCTGAGGACACCGATATTTTTGAAGAGTATGGGCCAGTTTTGTAGAAGTGCTATGCCAGCAGGGTTTGTCTGTTGATGTTTCCTCATGATCAGATTCAGGTTATGGGTTTTTGGGGCAGGCACATCATGGGGATGTTCATTTTGATCACTCGGTTAAGGGGGAGACTGCCAAATTTCTCCCTCGTAGAGGTGCCATATTTTCACGGTGGAGTTAACAAGCAAATCCAAGTTTTCAATAACAAAGTCCGGGCTGGGGCAAGCTTATTTCCCAGGCACACTTCAAGGGCGGCAGCAGGCCTGCCGTGGCCTCGGCGTGCTCTCGGGCTGGAGCTTGAGAATGGAGTTCTGGCTTTGGGCTCTGCAGAACACAGCAGCTCTCTGTCTTTCCTCACGAGGACAAAGAATGCTGCGCATGAATCTTGTCACGGGGCCGGCAATGCCATGTGCTGGCTATCAGCCTCCGAATCATTCTTCCTAAGGCTGAATGCTCCCAGCAGAGGCACTGCCACTGGCCACAGCAAATGTGTGGGAAACATTCTGCTGAGGGGGGCGGTTTCATTTCCCTTGAAAAGCTTCTGTTATTTTCCACCACAAGTTTGAGGCCTGGCCCTAACGGAAAACTTCCCAGTAGTGGAGCCAAGGGTCAGAAAGGGTTAGGAATGAAAAGACCTTCTCTTTGGATAGGGCTCTCTGGTCCACAGAGCACTTATCTTAGGAGCTCTCACAGTGGGTTCTCAGCTCTGCCCTGGCGGCTGCTACCAGGACCCCATCAGTACAGGAGAGAAAGGTGAAGCTCGGAGGAGTGGGCAAAGAGCTGGGCAAAGGTGGCCCGGCCTGGGCCAACCCAAGTATTCTAATGTTAAAAATATTTTTCCTTTTTCCTCTTTGGTGTTGCCATTGCTGCTTCCCTGAGGAAGATGGGAATATTTTTTCTGGGGAGGTTTTAGGAAATGGAAGGGATCTTTTGAAATTTGTAGGGCCTTGACTCCCCCCCCCCCAATGCTTAACTTATTGAAGAGCCTCCATTTATTTATTTTGTATTTTTTAGAGAGGTTATACATTTACAGAAAAGTCACGCAGAAAGTACAGAGTATATACCCCTCTCCCCATAGTTTTCCCTATTAATATTTTGCATTAGTGTGATACATTTGTTATTAACTGATGACCCAATATTATTAACCAAATTATCTTATTAACTAAAGTCTGGAGTTTATAATAGTGTTCATTCTTTGTGTTGTATAGTTCTGTGGGTTTTAAAAATTCCTTATTGTGGGGCCTTGACCTTTTAACAACATCCCTGTGACTGTATTAGTTAAACACTTATTATGTGCAAAGCCCCTTCCCTCAAGGAGCTTACACTCTAGAAGACAAAGAATAACAATAGCTCTCAGTTCTGCTGTTTCCTTGCTGTGTGCTCTTGGGCAAGTTATCGAACCTCTCTGTGCCTCAGTTTCATCTATAAAATAGAGATGAAATGATACCTCCCTCATAGGCTTGTTGAGAGGAAGTTAACCTAGAGAATGTGTTCGGCATATCGTGAACACTGTTAGCTTTTCCTATTGCATACTGTCTGTTAAGCATTGTGGCTGTATTTAACTCTTGATTTCCACAACAACCCCATGAGATGGTTATTATTTTCCTCATTTAATAGACAAAGAAACTGAAGTTCAGAGAGGTTAAGCAGTTGTTTAAGGTCACACAGCTAGTAAATGCCAGAGTCAGGATTCAAGCTCGGGCCTGGTCTGATATAAAAGCCCATGCCTTTAACAACTCACAGTATTATGCTGCTCTGATACTAGGAAGTTTGTGTTAATAACAGCTTATAACAAAGACCCAACTAAAGTGCAATGGGGGGTGTGTGTGTGTGTGTGTAAGAGAGAAGGATAGTTCTGGTTGGGGTACAAAGGTGGCATTTGAATGGGACTTTGAGGTTTTCAAGGTTTGGAGGGGAGCATGAGGAGGGCATTCCAGGCAAGGGCTCAGCAGGGCTGGGCCGGGGGAAGCAAGAGAAGCACCGCAGGGAACCCAGAAGGCGGCCCGAGACCCTGGCAGCTGGGCTGGTTTCTTGCCCAGGCCAGAAAGGAAAAGGCTTTTTACATCCACCCAAGTGCCACTTTGGGGGGGTGGGGGGAGGGTGTAGGCTCCCGGCCTCGAGCAGAGTAAGAGCCTTGGCCCAGGTTCAGCCTCCTCAGCCCCTCCTGCTGCATCCAGCCCCAGGCCTCCAAGGGTCTTTCCCCTCCCTGATGATAAATAAAGTAAACGTTTGCATAGTAGTTAGCCCACCCGCTGGTCCCCGGCCACTCTGTCTGGGCAACCTGGAAGCCCCTGCTTGCTCCAGCGAGTGGACTAGCTGCCCCGTGGCTGTGGGAAGGAATGTAGGCCGGGCCCTCAGGCCAGCTGGGTCCCTAGGGGGCTGAGGGCCTGGGAATGGGCTGGCGCTCCAGAGAGGGGTTTGGGCTGAACTTAGAGTCGACCTTTTTTTTTCCTTTTAGATTTATTTATTTATTTCTCCCTGCCCCCTCATTGTTTGCACTCACTGTCTGCTCTTTGTGTCTGTTCGTTGTGTGTCTTTTTTTAGGAGGCACTGAGAACCAAACCCGGGATCTCCCCTGTGGGAGGGAGGCGCCCAATTGCTTGAGCCACCTCTGCTCCCTGCTTGTGTCTCATTGTGTTTCCTCCTTGGGTCTCTTCATTGCATCATCTTGTTGCATCATCTCACTGCACCAGCTCGCTGTCTTGCTTGTCTATTTTAGGAGGCAGTGGGAACCCAACCGAGGACCTCCCATGTGGTAGGCGGGTACCCAACTGCTTGAGCCACATCCACTTCCCCAGAGTTGATCTTAAACAAGGACAGAGTCTCCCCTCTTACCCTCTCACCTGACGCTGCTTGGCTCCTGGGGGTTGGGGGTGGGGGGTGGAGAGCTGATTCCATCCTGGCTGGAGAACTTGTGAACACTAGGCATTGGGAGCAGGGGCAGGACCTCCCTCCTTCCTGGGGTATGGCAGAAGGCCCCCTCTCCCGTCAACAGGAGGGAGGCCCGGCATCCATGAGCTCGGGCCACTCGCTTTCCTCCGCATCTGGAGACTGTGGTGTCCTGGTGGAAGAAGGAAGCAAGGAGGGAAGCGGATGTGGCTCAAGCGATTGGGCTCCCATCTACCATATGGGAGACCGCAGGTTCGATTCTGGGGCCTCCTGGTGAAAGCAAGCTGTTCACCCCCCCACCCCCAGTGGGGAGCTGGCATAGCAAGATGACGCAACAAAGGGAGACCCAGAGGAGAGACAGTGAGAGAGACAGCCGACCAGGAAGATGAGGGCGCTCAAGCGATTGAGAAGCATCTCCCACACCGGAGGTCGTGGGATCCGTTCTGGTGCCTCCTAAAAGAGAAAGACGACAAGAAAAGACAGACAAGGAAAGAACACACAGCGAATGGGCACAGAGAGCAGATAGCGAGCGCAAACAACAACGGGGGGTGGGGTGGGGTGGGTGCGTGGGGTCGGGTGTCGGGGGTGCAGGGATGGGATGCGGGAGAAAGAAGCAAGTTGACGTCTAAGGAAGAAAACAGGAGAAAAAGGCCCGCGGGAGGCGGAGGCAGGAGAGGCTGCCCCCGGACCTAGGGCGAGGGGAGGGAACCTGCAGGGGCGTGGAGAGGAGGGGAGAGGAAGGAGGGAGGAGGGAGGGC
>JAKSZT010053990.1:2244801-2268953 GCA_026826555.1 Tolypeutes matacus | reverse complement strand
GAGAGGAGGGGAGAGGAAGGAGGGAGGGCACCCGCAGGGCGCAGGGCCGGCGCCGGCGGGCGGCTTTGGCGGGGGAGCCTTCAGCCTGCCCCCATCTCCTTAGGTCCCTGCCGGCGCCCCACATGAACTCACACTCTGAGGAAAGTAGCACGCCGGCAACTTGGCGGCAAGCTCGCCGCTCCAACCTGCCACCCGCTGCCACCCCTAAGACAGCGTACGGCCCTCCCGGGGCTGCCAGGCTCGGGGACGAGCCAGCCTCTCACTGAGACCTGGGGAGGGAGGGGCCGCCGGCGGCTGCCACCACGCCGCGGCCGGCCCCAGCGGCCAATCGCCAGGCCGCATCCGGGTGCCGTGACCTGTTGCCAGGCAGATTTATAGCCCCTGCCCGGCTGCGGCGAGCCACGTGCCTGCGGCGGGCCCGGCTGGGCGCGGGGTACGGAGGGAGGCCGGCGGCCGTCGGGGAGGTGCTCCCGGCCGGGTCACGTCTCCTTCCCCCGGTGGGCCCCCACGGCCTAAGCGGTGCAGGGACGCAAGCTTTTCGCTTCGTCCAAACGCCCCTCAAATGCCACCTTTGTACGGTGAGAAACTCACGTGCTGGAGGGTGCCAGCGTCACGTCTGTTAAACTTTTGGGGTGCTTACATTTAAAAAGAGGGTTTTGTGGACCCAGACTGATAGGTCCTGCATGTGGTTCTTTCGGGCAAAGCAGCAGGCCAGCCCCGGGGTTTTGGGGGGCTGGAGGGCTTTGGAAGAAATGGGTAGATGCCCGCCTGGCATCTCATCCGAGAGTCCAGCACAGCCCCGAGCTAGACTGGGCTGTAGCCCACCTGGCGGCAGCAGCGGCGCCCCTCCCTACCTGGGGGGCGTGGGGGGGACACGTGGCCTGGCCTTAAGGGTTCCACCACCCTGGCCCCAGGTGAGGACAAAGGCTTTGGACAACCTCGGGTCTTTCCGGCCAGCGCGGTGTGGCCCGGCTTTCTGCGTTTTACCTGCCAGCCACCTGCATCACCTTCGGAGGGCACGGCGTGGGCGGGCCTCGCTCCAGTGGGCGGGCAGTGAGGAGCACTGGACTGCGAGCCGGCAGGAGGATTGCACGCTGGGCTCGCAGCTTGAATTTCAAGTGGGCCCTTCAGGCAGATAAAGAAGTCAGGTGAGAGAGTGGAGGCAGCCCTCGTGGACTGTCCAAAGTCCTCAGAAATGAATTCTAGGAATTTAGCTGTGGGAGGGAGAAATAGGATGGGGAGTGCTGGGGGAGGACGCCAGTGCCACCTGCAGACAGGGGTTGTGGCTGGTGGTTGCCTGGGCTGGACAGGACCGTGGAGGTTTGCTTGGAGGCCTGGCCGGGTGGGGTGAGTTTTACTCTTCTCTGTTTGAACACCATGTTTTTCCAAAAATTACTTGTCTCTTGAATCATGTCTTCCAGACAAATTAATGCTTTGAGCCAAGAGCTTTTTTTTAAAACTGCAGTCCTCTTATGGAAAAAACCACTCTAAATATTGCTTTTGGTGCTTGCCCTTTGACATAATTATTGTCCCTAAAAATGGGAAATTACACATTACTAATTATCAAAAGGAAATAAACAGCTGGGATTAATAGTTTTTTTTTGCCCCCGGATGGGGACTCTAGACCTTGTCCAGCAACCTAGGTGAAAAGCCTGCACTGAATGTTCTGGAAACACCCACTTTTAGTGTTTTATGATTTCCAGAGGGGAAATGGTTGGATCGTGTGTGTCGGCCGAAGCTTGCTTGCCATGTTCTTATTATGTAATAATGGAGGGCCTTTGACAGGGCTTTTTTGGGGGCAGAAATAAGTACTGGAAAAACCATGAAGAGCACATGGGTGTTTTCCCCACTCATTCTTCTCTGACACGGATTGCTGTGTATTTAAAGGCATTTGGTTAGCTCTCACTAAGGAGATTCACAAGACGGGGAGATTGAACCCCGTGTGGTGGGGAAGGAAAGGGCTCAGCGGTGGCTCTGAGCACTGCGTAACATCCGAGCACGGCATGTCTCAGCCTCACTCTGCTCCAGGGAAGCACTCCTGTGTTTTTGACTCTTGTACCCCTGCTTTTGACTCTCTCACCATTGTCAACCTCTGCAGCCTCCAGCTGGCGTCTGCGGCCGCACTCGCCTCTTTCCAGAGCTCTTTCCATGTCCTGCCTTCTCCAGTCCCCTGGCCTTCGTGTAGGCTCCTCTTCCTCGTCCTTCAGCTTTCAGCTTAGGGGGCATTTTCTCCTGGAAGCCTTCCCTGATACCCCCACTCTCCTCTCTGCCTGAGCGTTCATGTTGCTCTGTCCTTTTCCTTCTCAGCACTATTCATATTAAATTATCAGTGACATGGGGGCGGATGTGGCTCAACTGGTTGGGTGTCTGTCTCCCATATGGAGGGACCTGGGTTTGATCCCCGGGACCTTCTGGTAAAAAAAAAAAAAAAAAAAAAAAATTATCAGTGACCACTTGTGTGCCTGCCTCCCCCATCAGACAGCCCTGTGAGGGAGGGGCGCAGTCTGCTGGCCCACCACTGTATCCCAGACCATGTCAGGAACGCGCTAAGCCATCCTGTCACTTACCTTACCACTTTAGACTCTTCACCTCAGCACACATGCACCATTTTTCTTTCTGTCTATTACCACGTAGTTCCCTGGTCTCCAAGGCATTCGTCTATGATGCGGGGGATGGGGTGGGGGGGCGACACAAAACCAAAAACCAAAGCAAACGAGCAACAAACATCAGAACTGATTCCCTAATAAGTTATTGCTGAAAGTTTGCAAACTGGCCCTTCTTCTTGGTCTGTTAATGCATCTGAATTCAGCTACAATTTAAGGATGGAAAGTTAGCCAAACTCTTCAAACCCCCAGCTTTCCAGCTTCCCCCAGGCCTGCATTGTTGGGGTGAAAAAGCAAAAGCTTGGAGCCAAAAGAGGAAAGGACGTGAAGTCAGAAAGGTGGGGTGGTGGTGGTGGCAGAGGGGATGCTGTGGGGAAGCAATCCCGGCGGTTTGGTGGGGGGTGAAGGTGGATTGGGTGGGCTCTGAGATGCCCCAGCCCCCAGAATTGCAGCAGAGATTTGATGGCCAAAAATAGAAATTGGGGAAGAGGGAGGAGGAAGGAGGAACTTCCCCAAATCTGATCAGTTTGGTCAGTACCTGGTGGCAGGCATCTGAGATGTCACTCATTGCTTACATCCAAGAAATGTGTTTTTTTTTTCCTGTCTATTCCTTTTATTATTCCCTACAATTATTGTTGCATTTAAAAAAAAAAAAATTATTGGCACATAGTAATAAAGCATACAGTTCATCCAAAGTGTACAATCAATGGTATGTGGTATAATCACATAGTTGTGCATTCATCACTTCAATCATTATTAGAGCATTTTCATTATTTCAATAATAAAAAACAAACAAAAAAACCCCTCAATCTCTCTATGCTTCCCCTGCTGTATATAGCTGCTATTTTTCTTTTTCTAGTTTATTTGTATTTATATTTTGTATAGCTGGAGTCAAGCAATATGTAGTACATATGTCTAGTTTCTTTCCCTTAGTATATTTCCTTAAAAATTTTTTTTTTACCCTTACTAGAGGATTATTAATTTACTATAAAATGACAAAACAAGAAAAAAAAAAAAAATTTACTATATACTGCTGTCCACAGTTTGCTTTGGTTATATTTTTTCCTGATAGTAACATCTTGTAACATTAACATAGATTTGTTCAGTTTCAAAGAAAAATAGTCTTATATATGCAATATTAACCATATTCATATTTCACACAAGCTTTCACTATGCTATGCAGTCCCAAGGAGAAGTGTGGCTTTTGAGCGTTCTCTTACCAACTGATTATTTTTGTTTCGAATTAATGTTAAAAAAAAAAAAATCCACCTTTTTCATGGGATTCTGAGTGCTCCGAACCAGGCTTTGTTTTATTAAGAGAATAAAACCACGCGCCTCCGTTTGTTCCTCCCACTTTCTTCTCCCTCCCTTCCTAATGACATGTTTGACAAACACCACCGGGATGTGGAGAGTTGTGTTTTCCACCTGCCTGCAAGGTGGGACCGGCCTTCTCTTGGTGGCAGCCCACTGGCCGCCTCCTGCCCGCCCCGCCGCCCTGGTGGAGCCTGGAGCCAGAACCACAGCGGCCTCGTTGCCAATGCAGACTGTTGCAGAATGAGACAAAACCTTTGACTATTTTGCTGGAAAGCACTTGGCCATGGAATGCACTGACGTGAGCGCAGGAGGGCGTTTGTGGTGTCCGCCAGGCATGCTCTTCAGAGCTTTTCCAGGTCTCCTGGGGGCAGAGCGAGGCTGGGCCTTGGCAAATGGGTCTCTCAGGTTTGGGCAAAGTCCTTCAAGAAAGTAGATTTTCAGGCGTTGAAATCAGAAGTCTCTTGGGGGCAGGGAGTACAGAATTGTGTGTTTTAATATGATACAGGATGTCTGAACAGGGTCCACGTCCAACCGTCAAAAGAGAAATGACCTGATATTCTTTGTATGCCGAGTGGGCATTCCCAGCCCCAAAGCCAACTCGTTCAGATCTCAGGGGGCTTGCACTGTTCCTTGTCCTCCTAGAGCAAGCTGATAAGGTAGGAAGGACTTCTGAGCCAAGGGTGAGATGGAAACATTGTTTAGTGTTTGAGGGGGTGGGTCAGGAATCTCCCAGTTGGTTCTCTCAGTTCAAAGCGGGAAAACCAGGAAATTGAGGTGGTTCTTTAGCTCAGTTGCCAGTATGACCAACAGGGCTCAGCCATTTAAAACCCACTTGGATTTGGTAAGTCATCGGAGCAGTTCCGAGGTTCTCACCACGCCCTGCGTTTCTCACCGTGGAGCTCTCTGAGAGACAGCACGTAGGTTGGGTAGGAACAGGTTCAAACCTGAACCTGATTGCAAAGCCAGTCTTCCCTAGCAAATACCGATCTCCATCCCGTCAGATCACCCCAGCCCTGTAGCCCCTGTGTGAACTGTCCTGGCTGAGTCGCTGGCTGGGCTGGGCTCAGGTGGGGCAGCCAGGTGCCTACAGGTGTGATTGGAAGACCTCAGGAAAGGCCACCCTGGCCTGAAATCTCTCCCCTACTGGCTCATCAGGGATGCCTGCAGTTTCAGAGATTATTGAGTCATTCCTTTGTGCTTAGCCTGGCCCTCACTTTTCTTCTGTAAATGCAGCTTGGTCTGGGATACCGGATCTCCTTAACCTTCTCCCTTGAAATTGTCAGTGTACAATTAAACTGTAGGTTTAACCTCTTGGCTAAGTCACCAAATCAGTTCCGCTTTTTTCATGTTAGACCTTACTCGTGTCTCTCGATGTACCCGATTCCCTGTCCAGTTGAGGTTAGACAGGAAGCAAAGCTGGGAGGCAGACGGCCTGGTGTGGGGGGCACAGGAGAGGGGCGAGGGGAAGCCAGGGTGCTAGGCCCAGCAGCCTCTCAAACGGTTTCTAGGCCCTGGAGGGCCCGGCGGGGCCTTGGTTTGGGGCCAGGTGCACACAGAGGGAGCTGTCCTGTCCCCTGGCAGCCAGGGTGGAGGAGCACTATTAGCAACGACGCCGGTCCTCGCCGCTGCCCCTGCCTTCCGCTCACTCTCCCTCCTCAGGCCTCGCTTTCTGGACGCTCTTGATCTTCTGTCCTCCCACTTCCTTTTCACCCTCACCCATCACCGTTCTCCGCGGCCCCAGGCAGGAAGGGAAGGGAAGTCCCGCTGGTAGTTGGTACCGGGAGGAGGAGCCGGAAGCTCCTAACCTAGAAGGGAGATTGGCCTCACCCTTTTCCTCTCCCCTGCTGGCTTCTCACTCGCTCCAGGGGCCCTGGGAATGGCCGCGGAGCGCGCAGCCGCAGACACCTCAAGGTGTGCGGGTGGTGGGAGCAGGCCCCGGCGTGGTTAGCGAGGCGCCCGCCGAGGCTCAGGGCCTCCTCTCACGCCTTCAAACCTTCCACCTTTGCCTCTCTCTAGCCTGGAATTGGTGACCAGGGCCCATCTTTGTCATGCCCCTGCCTCTGGGCATATTTTATCTCTGGATGCCTCTCTTCCAGAGACCTCCCCCCACCCCCCAGGAGAGATGCTGCCGTAAATGCCACTGGAATATAAGCTCCATGAGGGCAGGGAATTTTTAATCTATCCCCCAGGGTCTGGAACAGTGTTTGCGCATAGTAGGAGCTCAATAATTTTTTTTTTTTTTTTAAAGGAGGTACCGGGGATTGAACCCGGGACGACGTACATGGGAAGCAGGCACTCAACCACTGAGCTATACCTGCTTCCCCTCAATAAATATTTATTCAATTTATTTATTTATTTATTTATTTATTTATTTATTTATTTATTTCAAGCAAAAATAGTCTTTATTCAAATTTAATGGAAACAGGGGTCACTATACTTTGCAAGACGGGGAAAAATAAAATAAAAAAAAATTCTTTTCCTTTTTTTTTTTTTAATATAAAATAATATAATCACAATACCAGAATATGGAACTCTACAGTTTTATTCAATTTATTCAATAAATGAACCTCTTCTTGTTGAAGTAATCACAGCTGGTAAAGTCCTCTCAACCCCAGTGAATGCTATACTGGGTAGACAGTTTTAGAACTGATGTTTCCAAAGATTTAATTTTTAGTTACACCACACAGAAATTCATTTTTGTAAAAAAAATTCAAACAATGCAGATAATGGGGAATTTGCCTTAGCCTGAACCCAATTCCATGCTCCTTAGCCCTAATCCTGCCATCATTTTGGCAGGGATCCTGTAGATCTGTTGTATGTATTTGCACACATCTCTATATTAACACTGAAGTCTGTAGTTTGGTGGATTTAAAAAAAACCATAAATAAGATCACACAGTATTGTTTTGCAATTTGCTTCCCCGCCCCCCTGCCCAAATATATTTTGGGGATGTTCTGTGTAGGTTACCTCACTTCTACTTCATTCTTTTTAACTGTTACAAAATATTGTATAGCAGAGATGAAGAATTGTATATTTAGCGATTCCTCTATCAATGGATCTTTAAGCTATTTCCAATGTCTGCGACCATCCTTGCACATGTCACTTCAAGTATTCACTTGGATACCTACAGAAGGAATTGCTGGGTTGAAGAGATTGTGCACATAACATTTTAATAGCTTCTTCCAAATCACCCTCTAAAAAAGACTGTTATCTAGGTTGGCTGTAAAAGCCTCCTTTTCTCCTTACTCTTATTAATTTTCAGTAATCTCTTCTTTTTTTTTTTTTTTTTTTGCTAATCTCTTGGTCAAAAAGTATCTCATTGTTAGAATAAAAACATTCAGTTCTTTCTTCATGGCCAGGAAGTTGACAGTGATTCGTATTAGTAGCAGGGTCACTTTATTTATTTATTTGTTTATTTATTTTTTTTTTTAAAGATTTTATTTATTTATTCATTTATCCCCCCCCTTGCTGCTTGTGCTCGCTGGGTCAGCCAACCATGCCGTGCGGGCGGGCCTACCCTCACCAGGAGGCCCCGGGAACCGAACCCGGGGCCTACCATATGGTAAACGGGAGCCCTACTGATTGAGCCACAGCTGCTTCCCGCAGGGTCACATTTAGAGTCACAGTACTATTTAATGCTCTGTTAGTTTCCTCGGGCTGCCATAACAAAGTACCACAAACTGGGAGACTTAAAACAACAGAGATGTACTGCCTCACAGTTCTGGAGGCTGGACATCTGAAATCAAGGTGCCGGCAGGGTCCTGCTTGCTCAGACTCTTTCCAGCCTGCTGCAGCTCCTGGCGGCTCCTGCAGTGCTCGGCGTTCCCTGGCTTTGGTTGTGTCGCTCCAGTCTCTACGTCTGTCCTCACCTGGCTTTCGTCCCTGTGTCTCCTCTGTGTCTCTGTGTCCACATTTCCTTCTCCTTTCCCTCATTAAGACAACAGTCGTTGCCTTTAGGACCCATCCTAATTCAAGGACCTGATTATTATTTTTTAAAATATACCTTTATTAGAGAGGTTGTGAACTTACAATCATGCATGTGTGTGGAATTCCCATATAACACCCTTTCACCAACATACTACATTGTTGTGGAACATTTGTTACAGGTTATGAGATAATGTCAGCAGACTGTTACCACTAACTATGGTCTATAGCGTACATTTGGCATATTTTTTCCATACCCTATTATTAACACAGTACATCTTTGGCATTGATGTAAGAATATTATAGGGGAGTGGAGGTACCTCAAGTGGTTGAGCACCTGCTTCCCACATATAAGGTTCTGGTTTGATCCCTGGTACCTTCTAAAAACAGAACAAACAACAAATGAAAAAACCATCCTCGGGGGAGGCGATGTAGCTCAGTGGTTGAGTGCCAGCTTCCCTCATACAAGATCCAGGGTTTAATCCCTGGCCCTAGTACGTAAAAAAAAAAAAAAAGTTACAGTATGTCTGTTGACTGTAGTCCGTAGGTTGATTGTATTTTTCCCGTGCTTCTCCACAACTACCTTGCAATAGTGATGTACCCTTGTTCTAGTTCATAGAAGGAAACTCTTGTATTTGTACTATTAACCACAATTCTCATCCACCTCTGAGCTCACTATATTATTCAGTCCCTGGATTATTCTCTAGCTTTCTTTCAATTGACATTTACATCCCTAGACTACCCTTTTCACTTACAATCCCATTTATCAACCAGCTGTGTTAGTTCTACTCACTATAATGTGTTACCGTCAACTATCCATTTCCACCTTTTACAGAATATGACCTCATTTTAATTTACATCTGCAAAGACCCTATTTCCAAATAAGGTCACAATCACAGGTATGGGGATTAGGGCTTGAACATGTCTTTTTGGAGGACACAAGTCAGCTGGCTACAAATGCTCTGTAACTTAGTGACTTTTATATGAAGTGAGTAACTAATCAGGTCTCTGCCCTTTTTGGTAGGCATGGTTAATGGTTAAGTGTTGATTTTCTCCACACACCTCATGGTTTCTTTTAAGATTTATTTATTTATTTGTTTAATTATCCCCCCCTTGCTGCTTGTGCTCATTGTGTCCATTTGCTGCGCATTTTTCTGTGTCTGCTTGTCTCCCTCTGCTGGGTCATCTTGTTGCTCCAGCTCACTCACTGTACCCCGCGGGCCGGCTTGCCTTCACCAGGAGGCCCCGGGAACTGAACCCAGGGCCTCCCATATGGTAAATGGGAGCCCACCCAATTGAGCCACAGCCGCTTCCCCTCATGGTTTCTTTTAGAGGTAAAACCTGAGCCTCTTGGGCCTTGGAGGGCTGTAGGGGACTTACCTCCAAGCTCATAGCTGGCCCTTCCGCCATGTCCTTTCCTGCCACACAGGGGCCGTGTCCTAGAATGACTTTGCCAAATCGTCCACCCCGAGGTTACAGCACATTCTTGGCTCCTGGCCTCTGGGTTTCTCAAAGCATGTCATAGCAGCAGAAGTTGTTGGTTTTGTCCATGGCTTTGCAATGACATGTGGCCCATCTTCATATAGTTAAAACTATATGGCCTTAATATCTTTTCTAATCTCACAGATAACCCAGTGTGATGTTTTCCACAGAGAAATGTGGTAACCTCTAATACACTTTCTGTCTCTAGGAATTTGCTTATTCTACATATTTCATAGGATGGAATCATATTTGTCTTAGTGTCTGGCTTATTTCACTCACCACAATGTTTTCAAGGGAAAAGGTATTTTCAAGCATAGAGAGGAAGTGCTTCCTCAGGCGTCCCAGGAGGGAGCCGCCCACGGGAAGGTGAGGAGGCCAGGAAAGGCCTGTGGAGGTCCTGGAACAGAGGAGCTAACTGGGGGATCATGGGCTCGATTCAGGTAAAAGCCATGATTTTGGCCTGCACAAAAATTAAATCCCAGGGGGTTTCACTGAAGATGTTGAATGTATGACTTGGCCTTGTCCCTGGGGAAACGCACCCCCCCGCCCGGCAGGCGGGCGTTTCTTGGTGTGACCTTCCCCCCTCTATGGCAGTGACACCTGGATTGGAGGCCCATCACCTAAGGCTTCAGGAACTCCTAGTGAGTCCCAGTGTCCTGGTGGGAGCCGCTGTCCCATTGCGTCCAGCTCAGTGCTGGGCAAAGAGAAGTAGCTCAGTGAGCAATAGCTGATAAATACCCTGCTCCCAGGCCATGGCCCTTCTTCCCTGTGCATCATTTGCTCTCCAGCACTAGCTTATTTTATCTCTCTTCTTCAGTTTCTGTTATCTCTTCTGCAGGCAGATCTTCTAGTGAAGGATGTGGTGGGGGTAAAGTTAGGGCCTCTATTTTTTGTCTTTTTGTTTTGCCCATAGTAGGCATTTGGAAAATGTTAATTGATTCGATGAGTAACCTGGCAATAATCTCTGTCCTTGTTATTAGGACATGCCACGGCCGTCAGCCCTGGAACCCAAAGACCAGAATAAATCTGGGGATGCCACCAGCCGAGCCAGGGCAGATTCAGCCTCCCCGCCAAATGCAGGTGAGAGAGGATGGTGGTGACTGGAATCATGATAACCTTCATTACAGAATGATACTTTCCATCCAGAGATGAGGCTCTCTGGAGCATCCATGGCTGAGAGTGTCTTCCTGGGCCGCGGACGTCACGCTTCTGCAAGGGACTGGCTCGGTACCCCAAACACCCAGCCCTTCCCTTCCCGGGGCCTAGAAATTCAAGTTCCCTTTCTCTCCTTTCAGCTTTTTTGAAAAGCCTGTAGAAAATGCATCTACTCCAGGAAGATTATTTACCTCTTCAGAAGGACTCTGAAGGGTTTCCCCCACGTAGGGCAGTTGTGGAACTTGTCAATGCTTATAGGACAGTATCGGTTAAACTCAGAGTCAAGCATGTGGTGGGGGCTCGAGACTTAGAATTAAAGGGTTAGAATCCACTTCTAGTGATGATCTCCTGGAGCTTAGGAAAAGTTGATTTAAAAAAAAAATTAAGGGTCGGATGTGGCTCAACTGGTTGGGCGTCCGTCTCCCATATGGAGGGACCCGGGTTCGATCCCCGGGACCTCCCGGTAAAAAAAATAAAAAAATAAAAAATAAAAAAAAATAAAAAGCCCTGACCTGGGGCCCCATGCACACATATCATTAAAAAAAAAAAAAAAAAAAAAAAAAAAAAATTAAATAAAATTTTTATGATGGTAATATGTATGTTATATATATAACATAAAAATTTCCATTTTAATCATCTTTAAGGATATGATTCAGTGGTAATAATGACCTTCACGTGTTGTGCCACTATCACCACCATCTCAAACAGAAACTCTGAACCCATCAGGCAATAACTCCCCCTTCCCCCTCCCCCCAGCTCCTGGTAACCTCTAATCCACTTTCTGTCTCTAGGAATTTGCTTATTCTACATATTTCATAGGACGGAATCATATTTGTCCTTTAGTGTCTGGCTTATTTTACTCACCGCAATGTTTTCAAGGGAAAAGGTATTTTCAAGCATAGAGAGGAAGTGCTTCCTCAGGCGTCCCAGGAGGGAGCTGCCCACGGGAAGGTGAGGAGGCCAGGAAAGGCCTGTGGAGGTCCTGGAACAGAGGAGCTAACTGGGGGATCATGGGCTCGATTCAGGTAAAAGCCATGATTTTGGCCTGCACAAAAATTAAATCCCAGGGGGTTTCACTGAAGATGTTGACTGTATGATTTGGCCTTGTCCCTGGGGAAACGCACCCCCTGCCTGGCGGGCCCCACTTCCCTCCATGCAAGCACCTGAGACTAATCCCTCCAGGGGTCCTGTGGACCCCCTTTCTTGGTCCCCGCACTCATCTCTGCTCTCCTCAGCACCCTGCCTTGTTCCTGGCATCTCCCTTCAGCTTTCAGGAAACTTTCCTCAACCTCTGTCCCCACTTGCTGTGGTGCTGCCCCTTTAGGGCCCCACCCGCCGGCCCCGGCTTCCACCCCTCCACAACAAACTTCTCTTGCTTCTATTTTCTTCTGCCCAAAGCCATCTCTTGGCCCATCGCCCTCTCCTTGAAACCGTTTGATCCCTTGGCTTGGGACATCTCTTCTGTCTTGACGTCACCATGGTTAGGAAGACTTAGCCCTCTCTTCCCAGGCCCTTTGTGGGCTCTTGCAGGATTCTTCTCTCTGGACATTGTCTTGGGGCCTGAGGATTCTCAAGCCGCTCTCCAACCAGCCCTCTCTTCCCAGCTCCGGGCCTGCATATTGGACCACCCAGCACTGAGCTTAGCTCTGCCCCACTCTCCCAGCCAGCCCCAGTCCCCTTCGGCCTTCTCTGCCTCTGATCACACCACTCTCCCCACTCCTTAACCTCTCTCAGGCCTTAGGCTTTCCTTACTCACCATCTTTGCCTTCTAACTGCCCTACCTGCCTTTGGGCTTTCCTCTGCCGCTGGTAGAGTGAGCGCTAAGTAGTGGTCAGGTGCATCCAGCAGACCATGCTGCTCCTTGCCTGAAATTCTTCACCAGCTCCTCCTGGCTTTCAGGTTGGCTTAGCGCACCCTCCGCTGCCCACATACACCCTTCCCTACAGCTGTACCAGAGTGCCGCAGTGATGCCGGAGCTGGCTTCTGCCTTCTCGAGGCTCTTCCCACATCCTATCTCCTCCCACCTGCCCCCCTCCTTCCTGGGCCTTTGAGTCACCGCCGGGGGCCCATCGGAGCCTCCCAGCCTGGGCCCAGGCCCCTTCTCCGGGCCCCCATGGCCCTCCCACAGTGCTGGGCCTCCAGACCCATCTGCCTCCCTCGCTAGACTTCACACCCCCTCGAGGCCCTGGAAGGTCCCCAGCACAGTATGCTTGACATAGAAAAGGGCCAGGCGATGGCGAGAGCTATGGGCTGGCTTCCCGGCACTCACACAGCTGGACTCGCCTCTCTTGCCCTTTTGGGAGCAGGTCCTAGCTTCTCAGGGTGCTTGCCTTCCCGACGCAGTACTGTTGTGTGTGAGCGTGTGATAACCTAGAACACAGAATTTCCCATCCTAACCATTTTTAAGTGTGCAGTTCAGTGGTATTTATTGTATTCACAATATTGTGCTACCATTACCGCCATCCGTTACCAATTCTTTTTCATCATCCCAAAAAGAAATTCTGAACCCATTAAGCAATAACTGCCCATTCCCAGTCCCTGGTAGCTTCTAACCTACTCTCTGTCTCTATGAATTTGCTTATTCTAGGTATTTCATATAATGGAATAATGTTTGTCCTTTTGTGTCTGGCTCATGTTTTCAAGGTTCATCTATGTTGTAGCATGTAACAGAACTTCATTCCTTTTCACTGCTGAATAATATTCCATTGTATAGACATACCACATCTTGTTCATCCACTCTCCCACGATGAATACTAGGGTTGCTTCCAGCTTTTGGCTGTTGTGAATAATACTGCTATCAACATTGCCAACATTGGTGTATAAAGATATCAGTTCGATTCCCTGTTATCAATTCTTCTGGGTATATACCTAGAAGTAGAATTGCCAACATTTTAATTTTCTGTTTTCTTTTTTTTTTTTTTTTTTTTTTTTTAACCGGGAGGTCCCAGGGATCGAACCCGGGTCCCTCCATATGGGAGACGGACGCCCAACCAGTTGAGCCACATCCGACCCCCTCTGTTTTCTTTTATTTATTTATTTTTTTTATTGAGATCCTGGGGCCAGGGATTGAACTCAGGACCTCACTTGTGGGAAACTGGCACTCAGCTCAACCACTGAGTTAGTTTGTTCATTTGCTTCCCTGTGTTGGTTTGTTCATTTGTTTTGCTTGTTGTTTTTTTGAAAAACTAGCCATTCCAGTGGGTGTGAAGAGGCATCTCTCAGTGCAGCACTTTTATATTGTACCTGTTAATTCAACATTTATTAAGTTAAGTGTCTTGGGATTTAAAGGTGATTGGGTTGACCCCTTTCCTTAAAGGGCCTGTTGTATGCTGGGTGCATAAAATCCTTTCATTCAACTCACAAAATGCCTACGACGATCCAGGCACTAAAGAGACTCCTTAGAGCAGCCAGCAACGGATTCAGAAATCTGCAGAGCTCAGAGGAACTTGCTGTGGCTTTTTATCTTCTCGTGCTTCAGTTTAAACTACAGGAAAAGGGTTACAGTTAGCCTTGCCAGGGTCTCCTCTATGAGCTATGTCTCTATTTACTTCCCTGCCCTCCATCGTGGATGTTTTCTTTAGAAACCAACTTGAATGTCCCTCACTTTGGTGGACTTTGAAGCTGGAGTTTTGTGTAAGTATTACTTCATCCGAATGCCAGAAACGAACCTTTCCTGGATTACACTGTTTCCCTTAGTATTTAAGAACACGTTTGGACAGAACAGAGCTTGCCTTTGTTTCCTTGCAGCATCACTGCAGTCAGCTGTTGTCATAAAGGGTCATTTTGGTAAATAAGAAGAGAAAATCTGTGGGTCATTGCTAAACTTTGAGATAAGGCTGTGCGGTTGAGACCAGCAGAGCTTTCGAATCAAGACATCTCCTGGGAGGCGGCTGTGGCTCGGTCAGTAGGGCTCCCGTTTACTATATGGGGGGCCTCCTGGTGGGGGCTGGCCCGCCCGCACGGCGTGGTTGGCTGACCCAGCGAGCACAGGCAGCAGGGGGGGGATAAATGAATAAATAAATAAAATCTTTAAAAAAAAAAAAAAAAAAAGACATCTCCTGTGTCCTGAATGCTCTAGCCAGTTGAGGGTGAACTGGTGGAAGTCGAATCTGTGAATGTCAGCCCAAGGTCAGATGTCCCACAGCCCAGCACTGAGAGCCGTGTAGCCTGTGGTTGACAACACCAGCTCTGGAACTGGATTCAAATCTGGTCTCTGCTCCTATAGCCTTGGGCAAGTTCCAGCTTCCTCACCTGTGAAATTAGGATGATAGTAGTCATTTCCCTTATATGGTGGTTGTGAGTATTAAGCTAGTTAGTATGTTAGGTTCCTGACACACACTAAGTGTTCAGCAAATGCTAGTTGTCATCCTGCCATTTTCCCGGAGTAATAAAATGATTCCCTCTTGCTCACCAGGGCTGTCATTAGATATTCCCAGCATTTATGGCCACGAGGTCCCTGTTCTTGTGATTTCAACTCCCTTTACTTCCTTTGCTTCCCCGGCCATCGTATTCCAGTCCCATCCTGTTCTCTTTCATACAGCAATAGGCTTCTTATTTTGCACCTGCCTGTGCCCCATGATCTCCCTTTGCCTATTCTAAAGCCCTCCTGGTGGAATGGAATCAGATATTCTTCTATCTAGGGCCAACCATGGGAAGACATTAGGATAATTTCTCATTGGTGTTTGTATTTATGGATCTCTAAAGCCTGCTATGGCTCTTGCTAGTGGGCTAACGTGTGAGCTCACCATCTCTTACACAATGTGAACTTGATAAATCAGGAAAAGACTTTGGACACCTGGTGGGAAAATTCTCTCTTTATTCTACCTTTCCCGTTGGCAGAGGGCTCTGCGTTCTGGGCTTCTAGATTCTTGGCTTATGTCGCATAAAAGAATTTAAGGACATACCATAGGGTGGGCAAGGGAGTAAAGAATTTATTAAGAAACAAGAAAATGAGCAAAGTACACAGTCTGAGGCATGGATGCCGGCATGCTGCAGGGTGAGATGCACCTGTGGGGGCCCCAGGCTAGGCCTTTTAAAACCTTTCCTCCTCCCTCTTCATAATATTGGGGAGGGGCCCCAGCTGTTTGCTGTTCTGATTGGTTACCCCACCTGTTAGTTCTCAGGGGGCCAATGGGGAGGCCTTTTGAAGGTATCTGGGGGCTTCCCCTTGACCCCAAACGGGATTCTGTTCCTAATGGGATTCTCATTCCAAATGGGATTCATGTGGCAGGGGTCTTGCAGGATCTTTCTGGCTTTATTCTTGGCTGTGGTCTTTCCCTCAGGGGGTTTCCAGGCGGGGTGTCATGGCTCGAGACCATGGTTTCTGCCAGGCCTCAGCTGTGACTCATTTTCCCTCTCCCTAAACTAACCTGCCTCATTCCAGCAACCCCACCCCTTCCCACCAGTACCTCCCCCAGTCTTCATCTCAATAAATGTCAGCTGTACCCTCCAGGTGTTCAGGCTAAAACCTTGGCATCATCTAGGACTCCTCTTATTCTTAAACATCCGATATTCAGCCCATTAACAATTTCCATCAGCTCCATCTTCCGTATCTAGAATCTAGCCTCTTCTCCCCATCCCCACCGCTACCCCCAGCACCGCTCCTCTGGATGATGGCAGTTGTTTCCTAAATGGTCTCCCTGTTTCTACCTTAGTTCCCCAAGGTCTCTTCTTAGCCCAGTAACAAAATGGTTCCTTTAAAACATGAGTCAAAGAATGTCTTTCCTCACTCGGGCTCCTCCATTGCTCCCATCTCACTCCGAGGCCAAGCTCAAGTGCTTGCAGTGGTCTACAGGCTTCCGTGAGTCCTGGCCCTCGCCACCCACCTGACCCACCCCTCCCGCCCTCATCGTGTGGGGCACGAAGGCCCCCCTGCTTTCCCTGATGGTGCAGCCAAAGCTCCAACCTCAAAGCTTCAGCGTTTGCTGTGAACCATACCTGGAAGCTTCTTCCCTGGGACGAATGCATGTTTGTCTCAATGTCACCTCTCCAGAGAGACCTTCTCCGACTCCTCACATGCGGTAACAAGCCTTCCCTCGCCTGAGCCCAGGCACTGCCCGTGCCGGACCCGTTTTCATGCTCTCCACTTGCTTGTCACTCTCTGACATACTTTAACCCCCCAGTTTCTTCATTTCCTTCTCCCTCGCTTGAGTGGCAGCTCCAGGACGTCGGGGGCCTTGTTGTGTTCCCTGCTGTGTCCTCGGTGCCTGGTGCCTGGTAGGTGCTGAATTAGGATCTGCCAAATGAATGAGTGGATGGAGAGTGGAGGTCTCCGCCCTCACGTCTCCTTATGTTTCTATGTCTCTTGTAACTGTGCGGAGATACCAGGTCCCGCTGCCATCAACACCCAGTGCCATCCTGGTGGCCCCTCGGCACCCTCAAAAGTGGCGCAAAAACTAGTGGGCCAGTGTTTGTGACTCCTTTTAGTCTCGGTGTGTTTTTTGTGAGTGTCCCCGATGGGCTGCAAGGATTTATTCTAAAATAAACAGCCCTCCGAAGACATGTTCTATATGTGGTATTGCTTAAACTGGGCTCTGTGGACAGCTTCTCGGGGGCTCAAGAGTTCCACAATAATTTAAAAAATTAAAATGTTACTTTTACATTTGGATGACAATCTAAGAGAAAAAAAAAAAGAATAAAAACTTCATTTTGTCTTTTTTTTTTTTTTTTTTGAGGTGCCAGGGCCTGGGGATTGAACCTGGGACCTTGTATGTGGGAAGCTGGCACTCAGTCATTTTGCCACATCGGCTTCCCTGAGTAGGTTTTCCTGTTTGTTTTGTTTGTTGTTTGTGTTTGTGTCTTCAGGAGGCATGAGGATCGAAACCCGGGACCTCCCATGTGGGAGGCGGGTGCTCCCTCTCATTCTGTCTTTTGGTGACTTCCTGGCAGCTGAGCAGTCCACACCAGCGACGCTAGTGCCACGTCTGCCTTGGTGGGTGGGGCGTTGTTGGCGCCAGCGACCAGCTGCAGTGATGGCCTTTAACTCTTGGTGCTGCGTTGCTTGGATGGGGCATGTGGACGTCTCTTCCAGACAATCTATGATAATTTCTTTTTCCTGTCAAAGGGGTCTGAATAATAAATCCCCAGACTGTGCCCCCAATAACCAAGGACTAGTGAAGGCCCTAATGCAACACCTGGTTAGAAACCATGGAGGGAGCTTTTCAGGGGCAGCCTGTGGCCACAGGGCACCCCGTGGGACAGGAACATTGGCCTCAGAATCGGGAGACTGGAGTTTCTATTAAACTGTCTCTAAACACAGGGTGTGTGCTCTGAAAGGAGCTAGAGAACTTCTCAGTGCCCTTCTGGCTCTGGCATTTTGAAATTTTTTTTTTGTTTTTTAGGAGGTGCTGGGATTGAACCCCAGGACCTTGTGACCTGGTACATGGGAAGCAGGCGCTTAACCACTTGAGCTAACTTCCGCTCCCCGTCTGGCATTCTCTTTTGTGAGATACCTTAGGCAGGGAATCCCATCTAGACACAGAAAAACACTTCATTGGCACCAAGCCCAGAGTTCACTCGCCTTCTCCGAGTGGCCAGCTCTACATAAAACCACACACCCATCTCTAGCTCGTTTACCTGGCTTGGCTTTTTTTTTTTTTACTATTTCTTTTTATTTCATTTTATTGTTTTATTATTTTTGTATTAGAGAAGTTGTAGGTTAAGAGAAACCCTGCTCGATTTTTCATCATGGTTTTCTCCATGCTTTGAGGAAAGCTGACTTTTATTTAATATTGGATTGTAACGGCTGAGAAAACTGAGGATTCACAAAGTTAGAGAACTTGCCCCGAAGTGTCAGAGCTGGGGATTGAGCCCTGGTGGCTCTGCTACCTTGCCGTTTTCAGCGCTTGCACCTTTCCAGCCTACACCTTTGGCTCCAATCCCAAATGCATCATCTTCTGTTTTGGTTTTTCCTCCCTTCTTTTTAATGCTGTCCATGGAGAAAGAGAAACTCAAACCCTCAACTGCCTTTTCCTTACTGTGATTGTATAGAGGACGCACTGGGCACATCATTTTGGCACAGGATGGAATTCCAGAACTGGGTGGTTCAGTTAGTGATTGTGGGTTTCACCAACGCCCTTCATTTCTTTTTCTTTTTTTTTTTTCATGGCATTAAAATATCTATAACAAACTTTACCACTTCTACCATTATTAAGCGTACAATTCAGTGGCATTAACTATATTCACAGTGACGTGCAACCATCCCCACTCTTTCCAGAACTGCTTCATCATCCGGAACAGAAACTTGGTCCCCATTAAGCAATGCCTCCCCAGTCCCCCTCCCCCAGGTCCCTGGTATCCTTGATTCACTTTAAAGCTGAAGAAAGGGAGGCCTGGAAAGGTTGAGAGCCCCGTGACTCCCATCTTGAGCGAGGGGCCTGTGTCATCCGTTCTGGGTCCTAAACCAGAAGGTCCATGGTGGGGTGGCAGGAGCCCCAGCCTCCCCGCCCTGCCTCGCCCCGATGCTGTGACCATCTAGTGGGGGTTTCTGAAAGCCGAGTGCTCTTAGACTTCAGCAGACACTCTGGGCAATGAGTCTTGATGCGAGAACCATGTGTTTCAAAATGTTGACTTCTTGGTGTTCAGATGTACCAGGAGGATGGGCTTTAGGACCATTCTGTGGAGGTTTCCGTGTCTTCCTGATCCTGATAGTTTCTCCTTGTCTTTTTCCTCCTAGGTCTCTTAGGGATTAAACGTACCAGGAAGAAGCAGGGCAAGTTTTCATGCTTCTTCTGCACACTAGGAATGAGGAATATTTCACGTTCATGAATAAGCTACTGCTTATTGATGTCACGATTACAGATCTCATGTTCTGGTTCCTCTTTGTTGCACATGAAACAGCAGCAAACAGTACAAGATGGACTGTAATTAATTAAGTGCTGAAGAGGCATGGTCTCTGTTGTACCAGGTGGGGAAGTTTAGGGAAAGGAGTATTGGGGAGGGACGGCATGGTCAGGGAATAATACAAATACAAAGAAGATGAGAACGGATCCTTGTCACGCACTTTCATGTGGCAGGCTTAACACAAATGCTCTATGAGTTTTAGTTCATTTAATCCTCTTAAGAACCCTGTGAAGTAGGTACAATCCTGTCCCCATTTTACAGCAGAGGAATCTGAGGCACAGAATGGTTAAATAATTTGCCCAAATTCGTAGAGCTGGTAAGCAACAAAGCCAGGATTTGAATTCGGACAGGCTGGCTCCTACGACCTTGACGAAGCTTTTGTGAAGGAGGCGAGACTTGAGCTAGGCTTTGGGACAGCCTGAATGATGGCCCAGGGGGTGGAGTGGGCATGACCGTCCCCAGCAGGGAAGAAGAGACAGGCCTCACTGTGGAGAGCCTGGCAGGAGGGTGGAAACACACTGTAACAGGCCTTATCATCTCCGTGGACGGTTAGACTTGATCTGGAAGGACACAGCCTAGGAAGAGTGTTGAAGGGCGACTTCCTAGAAGCAGAAGTTAGCGGAAGTTTTGGGGAGGCAGTGGTAGTTTTGAGGGGTTGGTGTGGAGGTAGGAATGAGATGCTGAGGATTTGGACTGGGATGGAGCAAGAGGAATGGAAGGCAGGGAGAACGGTGCATGAGAACTCGTGAGGCAGGTGGGAGAAGGGACGACCATACCCAATTGGCCTGGAGATCTGGCAAGAGGGACCACGGTGTTGGCTGAATCGTGTGGGAGCGAGTCCACAAAGGATTTAACATTTATCATGTAGTCAGGTATTGGTCTTAAACTCAGCTGCTTGGGGAGCCTAAGAAGAGAGATTTTCTTCTATTGACTCTTATAGCAGTCAGGGTTTGATCAGAGAAGCCGAATCACGGTGAGCCATCAGGGAGCAGACCTCTGTGCTGGTGGCAGCTGGGGAAGCTGTCGGGGAAGGTGCCGTCTCTGTCTCTGTGTCCCTTTGGCCTGCAGGCAGCTGGACCGGCTCAGGGGGGAAGACGACATGAATGGAGAAGACAAAGGTGGGCTGGAATCATGTCCGTCTCCCGCCACCTGCAATCTCAGTGATGCAGGTGACCCGAGGACCAGCTGGCTCCCCTCACCTCAAAGCTACAGGCACCTGGCCAGAATTTGGAGAAGCTGGGGGAGAGCCGATGGGGGCTGGAGGAGCTGCGGGCCCAGGGGCTGCCCTGTGCCGACAAGGTGAGCGGCAGGTCAGCGACAGCGTGCGTGGCTGTGCCCGTGCCTGCCCCGCGCCCACCTTCAGAGCGCGACAGGAGGGCTGCAGCTTCACTTCCACCTTCCAAATCGTGCACACATTTCTCTTGCCCCCACCCCAACGCGGGACCCTACAGGGAAGGGGATTCTGGAACATGTAGCCACTTCGATCCAGTTCAAAGCCTCCATGATTGTCCACGTACACTGTAGATTTTCCTCAGTTTGTCTGTTTCCCTCCTGGGCCACTTGTCTTAAAGGGCGTCTATTGAGGTAGCATAACCCTCTTAGTGAATTAGTCGTCGGCCCCTCATCCTCCCTGCAAGCTCTTCCCTGGACTTTCTGAAATGGAATCTGTTTCTGAAGGTAGCGTGAACAGGGCAGGTGACCTCCAGTTGCGGATGCGCTGCTGGCTTTGAGAAGAATGGATGAAACAGGTTGTGTGCAGATGAGCTCCAGGTGGGCTCTGTGTGGACAGCACGCGGGTGGGGGCAGGAGACTGGGTAGAGCCCACCTTCCTCCTCAGCCACCTTATCTCACGGGCAGGGCCAGCCCCAGAGCTGCTCCTTTCTTGCATTCTTACTTCCTTGACTGAAGAGTCAGCCTCTGAGCTTTGTCTGGGAAGGTGGAAGGGCTCTGCTGAGGTCTGCTTCCCTGCTGGTGGCTGTCCTTCCCATGTGTGTGCATCCTGACTTGTTCAGATCAGAGAGCAGCTAATCTGGGTACTTTTTTTTTTTTTTTTTAACTGTTTGCAGAATTCCTTGCATAGCAGAAAACTCAGGAGGGAATGCCTTGTTTGAGGGCAGAGTTCAGGAACTCTTTCTGAGAGTCAAGACTTTCTCTGCAGTCTGGTTTGCTTGATTAGCCTCAGAACTGAGGTACCAGGAATGAACTCCGTCACAACCGATACTTAACTCTGGAGCATTATTTTCTCCCACCCCTAAGGTACCAGCTGCTCAGGGGGTTTCGAAAGGTGCGGAGGCAGGGTAGTAAGGTTGGCAGGGGTGAGGGAGGGGTGAGGTTTCTGCAGCTCTCCCTGTGCAGCCAGATGGCCACGGGGCCCAGTCTGCTCCCATAGTGGGCAGGCAGGTGGCTGACTTGCCGGCAGGAAGCAGGGCCTCCGGCCTCTTGCCCTCCTGTTCACAAAGTGGGCAGAGGGGTGAACGCCTTCTTCACACCTGGCCTCTTACCTGCCTCTCCCCTGGATTCCTGCTTCTTGGTACCAGCCAAGTTTGCCTTAACCTCTTATTGAAAGTGAAAAACAGTCTTGAGATGTGAATATTCCCTGAAGCCATTTTGGAATACTTTCAGGAACAGTTTCATAGCAAAACAGGGAAAAGAACAAGATTGCGTGCAGGGCTGGATCACCCACTTGGAGAGCCAGTTCTGGAAGAGGACTTTGAATTCACGCTCTGTGGGCTCCAAGCCCAGGGGAAGAGGGAGTGGAAGGCATTCAGCCCAGGGTGGGGGCGGGGATGGAGGCCTGGTACTTGTCCAGGATTTCTCCCTCTAGTTGGAGACAGGCTCTTAGGGAAACATCTTAAACAAGGGTCCTGAGCAGTCTGGCAACCATCCCACCCCCCTCATACCCAAGACAAAAATGTTGGCCTGACAAAAGCGTTTAGGTAATTTCCTAGCGCATTTACCATTTCACAGACCCCAAACTACCCAAGTAATGGACGTCTGTTAAAAAACAAAGCTATTTAAAACTGTGTCCAACTATTTTATTACAGTCAGAGCTGGAGTAGGCGCACTTTGAAATCTTAACTGTGTTGACGTTAGCAAAAGACTTGTGCGTCCAAAGGCCTGGAACGTATTATTGTAAAATGAATTCTACAATAACGTATACTTTCCTCTTTTCCAAACATTGCCGGGGGAGGGGGATCAGTTTGGGAAAATTAAGGGAGGAAGGGGAAGGGGGAAAGAGAATAGGTACTTTTCATCAAGGATGCTTTCCTGGGTCCTTGAAAGTGGTTAAAATGGCCTGGGGTGAGAGCTAGGTGTGTGGGGGCTAATTTAGGGAAGAATGGGGGTAAGCACAGGCAGTGGGCTGGGGGGAGGGTCGCCTTTCATGAGCAGAGGCCTCAGGGCAAATCCCGGCCTGCCTAGCTCCTGGGCTCTGGCTGAGAAGAATGTAGTGAGTGCTGACCAGATCTGTCCCACCTGGGCGCTGGGGGGAGGTGAGAGGCCATCCCAGGAAACCACAGCCGAGCTTCCAGGACTGGCCTGCTGAACATGGGAATAGTGGCTGAGGAGATAAGGAGGCTGCATGCTTTGCATAAGATAAGCCTCCCACAGAGGGGAATTCCCAGGAGCAGCTGAGAGACTCCAAGCTGGTTCCCACCTGGGCTGCTGAGGCCCCCAGGACCCCTGCGATTAGATTGGAGGACCTCTGGAATCCGAGGTGTTCTGGGATCTGAAATCCTCTGAGGTGCAAAGGATTCTGGGTGCTAGGATCTGAGGGCCTCAGAGGCCAGGCCAGGCTGGGAGGAGGTAGAAGCTCCCCTTTCCCAAGGTGGATCCTTCACAGTCCACAGGTCTGCCCACCTCACTCTCCTGAGTAAAGCCCTCTGCCCAGGCTTCCCCCTGCTTTGGCATAAATTCCCCAGCCCTCATTATCAAGGCCTCCTTTCCCTTCTTGAACATATGGAGGCCTCTGGGCCTTTGCACGTGTTATTTCTTTGGCCAGGAAAGCTCTGCCATCCCCTAAGCCAATTACTTTCAGGTTTCAGCACAGCCATCACTCCTGCAGGACAGCCTTGGCCCTGGACTTGGTCAGGGTCTCTTTTTTTAAATTAAAAAAAAATCAAAAATTTCTTTTTGGAGGTACCAGGGCTGGGGATTGAACCCGGAACCTCGTATGTGGGAAGCTGGCACTTAACACTGAGCCACGTTGGCTCCTAAGAGTCTCTTTTTGAGTGATCTGATGACTCCCTCTCCTATGCTGGTTTGTAACTGCAGGCTCTTAGAAGGGCAGGAACGTCCTCCCATGTTTACCAGGTGTTCATTCCTAGGAGGTGCTTTTTAGAGGCCTGAGAGTCGGGGAAGGCACACCCCTGCTCGTTCCCAAGTGCCTGGGCATCAGGGACGCCATCTGTTGGCTGGCCCTCGAGTCCCCGGGACCTGGCCCAGGGCTGGCTTAGCAAGTGCTCGTGGACCTGCAGATGTCCAGGCAAGAAGAGGGTCTTGTCTTGTGTCCATTTACAGAGAAGGAAGCCGAGGCCCCAGGCCCAGTAGGTTCAGTAACTTGCCTGAGGTCCTGCAGATGGGAAGTGAGTTCTCGTTCTCACACTTAGGGTGGGTAAGAATCACTGGGGAGCTGGTTACAAGTGTAGGTCCCCATGCCCTGCTCCCAGAGATTCCGATATTGTCACAGCACTTTCATTTTTTAATTAGCCTTTTTTATATGTTTGAGAGCAGTTTTAGGTTTACAGAAAATTTATGCAACAAGTGTAGAGATCTCTCCCCCCTTTCTCATTTTAATGTCTTACATTGGTACATTTGTTATATTTGATGAACCAG
>JAKSZT010053990.1:2231057-2244401 GCA_026826555.1 Tolypeutes matacus | reverse complement strand
CCCCTTGCTGCTTGTGCTCGCTGGGTCAGCTAACCACGCCGTGCGGGCGGGCTTGCCTTCACCAGGAGGCCCCGGGAACCGAACCCGGGGCCTCCCATATGGTAAACGGGAGCCCTCCTGATTGAGCCACAGCCGCTTCCCTTTGACCCATTTTTTAATTGGGTCATTTGTCTTTTTATTGTTGAGTTGTAACATCTCTTTATATATCCTGGATATTAAACCCTTATCAGATATGTGATTTCCAAATATTTTTTCCCATTGAGTTGGCTGCCTTTTCACCTTTCTGACAAAGTCCTGTGAGGTGCAAAAGTGTTTAATATTGAGGAGGTCCCATTTATCTATTTTTTATTTTGTTGCACGTGCTTTGGGTGTAAGGTCCAAGAAACCACCACCTACTACAAGGTCTTGAAGATGTTTCCCTACATTTTCTTCCAGTAGTTTTATGGTCCTGGCTTTTATGTTTAGATCTTTGATCCATTTTGAGTTGATTCTTGTCTAGGGGGTGAGATAGGGGTCCTCTTTCATTCTTTTGGTTATAAATATCCAGTTCTCCCAATACCATTTGTTGAAGAGACTGTTTTTTCCCTTTAGCATGGGTTTGGTAGGTTTGTCAAAAACCAGTTGATTGTATAGGTGAGGGTTTATTTCTGGGTTCTCAATTCTATTCCACTGATCGATGTGTCTATCTTTATGCCAGTACCATGCTGTTTTGACCACTGTAGCTTTATAATATGTTTCAAGGTCAGGCAGTGGAATTCCTCCTACATTGCTCTTCTTTTTTAGAATGCTTTTGGCTATTCAGGTGTACTTACCCATCCAGATGAATTTGGTAGTTGCCATCTCTAATTCTGTAAAGTAAGCTGTTGGGATTTTGATTGGTATTGCATTGACTGTATAAATCAGTTTGGGCAAGATTGACATCTTCACAATATTTATTCTTCCAATCCATGAACACGGAATGTCTTTCCATTTGTTTAGGTCTTTTAAATTTTCTTTTAACATTGTATTGTAGTTTTCTGCATATAGGTCCTGTACTTCCTTGGTTAAATTAACTCCTAGGTATTTGAGGTTTTTTGTTGCTATTGAAAATGGAATTTTCCTCCTGATTTCCTCCTCAGGTTCTTCAGTACTAGTGTAGAAAAACATTACTGATTTTTCCATGTTGATCTTGTATCCTGCCACTTTGCTGAACTCATTTATTAGTTCAAGTAGCTTTGTCGTGGATACTTCAGGATTTTCAAAGTACAGGATCATGTCATCCACAAACAGTGAGAGTTTTACTTCCTCTTTTCCTATTTGGATGCCTTTAATTTTTTTGTCTTGTCTAATTGCCCTAGCTAGAACTTCTAGTACAATGTTGAATAACAATGGTGACAGTGGGCATCCTTATCTTGTTCCTGATCTTAGAGGGAAAGCTTTCAACCTTTCCCCATTGAGTATGATGTTGGCTGTGGGTTTTTCATATATGCCTTTTATCATATTGAGGAATTTTCCTTTTATTCCTATCTTTTGAAGTATTTTTATCAAAAAAGGATGTTGGATTTTGTCGAATGCCTTTTCTGCCTCTATTGAGATGATCATGTATTTTTTTTCCCTTCAATTTGTTAATGTGGTATATTACATTGATTGATTTTCTTATGTTGAACCAGCCTTGCATACCAGGAATAAATCCCACTTGGTCGTGATGTATAAATCTTTTGATATGCTGCTGGATTCGATTTGCAAGTATTTTGTTGAAAATTTTTCCATCTATGTTCATGAGAGAGATTGGTCTGTAATTTTCTTTTCTTGTGGAATCTTTATCTGGCTTTGGTATTAGGGTGATGTTGGCTTCATAAAATGTGTTGGGTAATTTTCCCTCCTCTTCAATTTTTTGGAAGAGTTTAAACAGGATTGGTGTTAATTCTTTTAGAAATGCTTGGTAGAATTCACCTGTGAAGCCATCTGGTCCTGGACTTTTCTTTGCTGGGAGATTTTTGACGACGGATTCAATCTTCTTAATTGTGATTGGTTTGTTAAGTTCTTGTATTTCTTGTTGTGTAGGTTGGTTATGAGTTTCTAGAAATTGTCCATTTCATCCAGGTTGTCTAGTTTGTTGGCATATAGTTTCTCATAATATCCTCTTATGATTCTTTTTATTTCTGTGAGGTCATTTGTAATTTCCCCCCTTTCATTTCTGATTGTATTTATTTGCATCTTGTCTATTTTTTTCTTTGTTAGTCTAGCGAGGGGTTTGTCAATTTTATTGATCTTCTCAAAGAACCAGCTTTTGGTTTTCTTGATATTCTCTATTGTTTTTCTGTTCTCATTTTCATTTATTTCTGCTCTAGTCTTTATTATTTCTTTCCTTCAGCTTGCTTTGGGATTGGTTTGCTGTTCTTTTTCTAGTCTCTCAAGTTGCTCAGTTAAATCTTTGAGTTGAGCTCTTTCTTGTTTTTGTTTTTTTTTTTTTTTTAAAGATTTTATTTATTTATTCATTTTTCCCCCCCTTGCTGCTTGTGCTCGCTGGGTCAGCTAACCACGCCGTGCAGGCGGGCTTGCCTTCACCAGGAGGCCCTGGGAACCAAACCCGGGGCCTCCCATAAGGTAAACGGGAGCCCTACTGATTGAGCCACAGCCGCTTCCCTCTTGTTTTTTAATATAGGCATTTAGGGCTATAAATTTCCCTCTCAAGACTGCCTTCACTGTATCCCATAAGTTTTGATACATTGTGTTCTCATTTTCATTTGTCTCAATAATTTACTGATTTCACTTGCAATTTCTTCTTTGACCTACCAAATATTTAGGAGTGTGTTGTTCAGTCTCCACACATTTGCAAATTTCCTTTTTTCCTGTCTGTTATTGATTTCTAGTTTCATTCCATTAAGATCTGAGAAGGTGCTTTGTATAATTTTAATCTTTTCATATTTATTGAGAGCTGTATTGTGACCTAACATGTGGGCTTATCCTTGAGAAGGATCCATGATCACTTGTGAAGAATGTATAACCTTCTGAGTTTGGATGCAGTGTACTGTATATGTCTGTCAGGTCTAACTTGTTTATCATATTGTTCAAGTTCTCTGTTTCCTTGTTGATCTTCTGTCTAGTTGTTCTATCTAATGATGTGAGAGGGGTGTTGAAGTCCCCGAAGATTATTGTAGAAATGTCTATTTCTCCCTTCAGTTTTGCCAGAGTTTGTCTCATATATTTTGGGGCACCCTGGTTAGGTGCGTAGATATTTATGACTATTATATCTTCTTGGTGGATTTTCCCTTTTATTAATATATAATGGCCTTCTGTATCTCATAACTTTTTTACATTTAAAGTTGTTTTGTCTGATATTAGTATAGCTACGTCTGCTCTTTTTTGGTTACTGTTCACATGGAGTATCTTTTTCCAACCTTTTACTTTCAGCCGGTTTGTATCCTTGGGTCTGAGGTGAGTTTCTTGTAAGCAGCATATGGATGGCTCATGTTTTTTTATCCATTCTGTCAGCCTGTATCTTTTGATTGGGGAATTAATCCATTCACATTCAATGATATTACTGAAAATGCACTATTTATTTCCTCCATTGTATTCTTTGGCTTTCACATGTCGTCTTGTTTTTGTCTCTCTTTTTACTCTTTTGGTTATCCTTTCTGCTTTTCTTTCTTCTATACTCTCCTCCAAGCCCCTCTCTCCTGTCTTTTTCTTTCAGGTTCTAAGGCTTCCTTTACTATTTCCTGCAAAGGTGGATTCTTTTTTGCAAACTCTCTTAGTTTCTGTTTGTTTGTGAATACTTTATACTCACCTTCATATCTGAAGGACAGTTTTGCTGGATAAAGGATTCTTGGCTGTCAGTTTTTTTCTTTCAGTTTCCTAATTGTATCATACCACTGTCTTCTCGCCTCCATGGTTTCTGAAGAGAAATCTGCACTAAGTCTTACTGGATGTCCTTTATACGTGATCGTTTGCTTCTCTCTTGCTGCTCTGAGAATTTTCTCTTTATCTTTTACATGTGACATTCTGAATAATATGTGTAGGTCTTGGCGTAGGTCTATTTGGATTTATTCTTATTGGGGTATGGTGTGCTTCTTGGACATGTAAATTCATTTCTTCCGTGAGAGTTGGGAAATTTTCAGCTATTATTTCCTCAAATACTCTTTCTGCCCCTTTCCCTTCTGTTCCCCTTCTGAAACTCCCATGACACGTATGTTGTTGCGTTTTATGTTGTCATTCAACTCTCTGAGCCCCTGCTCAATTTTTCCCATTCTTTTCTCTCTTCAATTTTAGCTGCTCTGTCTTCGGCATCACTTATTCTTTTTTCTATCATTTTGAGTCTGCTGCTGTATGCCTCAAATGTTTTTTTTTTTTTTTTTAAGATTTATTTATTTACTTTACCCATTTTAAACCCCCCCTTCCCCATTTTCTGTTTTGTGTCCATTCGCTGGGCAATTCTCCGTGTCTATTTCCTGCCATCTCTTCTCATCCTCCTCCTCCAGTCTTCACCAGGATTCGATCCTGGAGACCTCTGATATAGGAGAGAGGTATTCTGTCACCTGCGCCACCTCAGCTCCTGGCTTCTGGAGCTTTTGGAGCATCTTGTCTTGTCTCTCCCGTTACGTCATCATCCTGCTGCATAGCTCCCAGGGCCCGACGGCTCAGTGGCACACACAGAGCCGGGCAGCCCATGTGCCTTCTATATATTTATTTTTTATTTTCCCAGGAGGTCCCAGGAATCGAACCCAGGTCCCTCCATATGGCAGACGGACACCCAACCATTTGAGCCACATCCGCCCCCCTCAAATGTGTTTTTGACTTCACTTATTGTGTCTTTCATTCCCATGAACTCTGTTACTTTTCTGTTCAGGATTTCAAATTCTTCTTTGCGTTCACTCAATGTCTTCTTGATGTCATTTATCTCTTTAACTATATTCTCTTTCATCTCATTAATTTGATTTTGGAAATTTGTGCTCATCTCACTGATTAGTTCTCTCAAATTCTGCATCTCTTCTGGGACTTTGCTGTATTCCTTTTCTTGGACCATGTTCTCTATTTTCTTAGTATGGCTCATAATTTTTTGCTGGTGCTTAGGCATCTGGTTAGTTTGTATTTTACTTAGATGCTCTATCTCTTTCTCTTTTATGGGGTTTTAGTGGCAGGAGGCTATGAGTTACCACAGCTCTTTGATTTTTGGCTCAAACTTGATTGTTAGGATTGTTCTGCTGGTTGCTCAAAACTGGGCACTGGACCCAGTAATTGGTTGTAGAGTCGTTTCCTAGGGCCTTGGGCAGGGAGGCTATAGAGGCCAGGAAAAGCCTCTCCTACTTATTAATTTTCTTATGTGCACTTCCTTGGTCTTCCAGGAGATGGCGCTTGTTGGCAGCTCTCAATTCAATGCCTGGCCGGAGAGTATTTGTTGTGACACAGACCAGATCAGTGTGATAGAGCTTCCTGTCTGGGGGCTAAGAGCCCTGTGATTCAAATTTTCTGAGACAGTTCTCCAGACTTCTCTCATAGCGCCCCCCTTTTCCCAGCTAGGAAGTATTTCCACTCCCTTCTGAATCCTCAACAATCAGTCCCTGTTAGTAGAGGAGGAGATTGGGAGGTTTGTATATCTTTAGCCCCTTGCAGGCTCCAAGGCAAACAATGGCGCAGCCCCACCCAGCCTGGAAGGGCTCTCGGGACAGGGCAGACCAAACCTGGGAGTCCAAAGCAGGGTCAGCCCCAGGCTCTCTCTCCCCTCTCCCGTGGTGTCCTCAACAATTAGTCCAGGCTAGAAGAGAGGGAGGCTGCGAGGATCGGATTTCTCCAGTCCTTTCCGGGCTCCCAGGGCAAACCGTGGTGTAGACAGGTCTGTGGGGCTCTGCAGCCCAAATTTGCAGGTCAGAACCTGAGTCAGCCTAAGGCTGTGTCCCTCTCTCTCCCCTTTCCGGGAGTAGTAGATCCCTGGAGCCCCCTTTGTCTATAGTTGCAGGCCCAGAGGAGTGTGGGGGAGGGTGCTGGCAGCAGCAGCCGCTGCTGGTTCCAACTCACGGTTTTGTCGTCGCGATTTCCCTCTTTTGCCCCTCTCTCCTCTGGGTGGTGTCCAGCCTTCACCTGCTGTCCTAAACCCTAAAAGATCTATTTCAGGGCTGTTTCAGCCTGTCCTCTAGCTATTTTTCTGGAGAAGAGTTTCCCGTGTCTTACTAGTCTGCTATCTTTCCGGAAGTCACAGATTGTTCTTAAATAAGGCCCAGAGTTTACATTAGGGCTCTCTCTGTGTTGTATGGTTCTGTGGGTTTTGATAAATATGTAATGTCATCACATCCACCCTTGTGTTATCTAGATGTTCGGTGCCCTACAAAGGCTCTTGCTCCCCCTCTTCATCCCAGCGCCTGCCTCCCCTCCAGCAGCGGCCACCACCGCTCTTTTTGCTGTCTCTGTTATTTTGCCATTTCCAGCGTGTAGTATTTGGAGGTAATATAGCATGTGGCTTTTCCAGACTGGCTGCTTTCACCAGCAGCTCCCATTTACAGTTCCTCCTTGTCTTGTCCTGCTTTTTCTCTCTGGGCAATGCTCCATTGTATGGATGTGCCATGTTGGCTTATTCATGGCAAAGCACTTTCCACAAGGCTCCCAGCAAGCCTGTCTGGCCACATCTTGAGAAATTCTGATGGGGCCTGAGAGGGCAGAAAAGCAGTCCCAGTCCCTGAGTTTCCATGGATGGTGATGGGCTGAGAGGCAGCCAGGGGCAGGTGAGCGTGATGGTGACAGAGGGGCCCTGGGAGGGCTGTTGGTTCCCAGCAGGTACTGGCGGCAGGTGGGGTGTTGGCCCAGGTCCGGGAGCTCGGGCTGGAAGGACTGCGGAGGGACAGGTGTGCAGACTGGCAGTGTATGAGCCATGGGCACAGGCTAGCGTGAGGGGCTGACAAGGCAAGGCTGGAGGGTGGAGAGGGCCTGCGGCCGGGTCGGGGTCTGGGTCCACCCAGGGTGCTCCGGGGGCCATGGCGAGCAGGACAACCCAGAGAGTGCGGCACCTCTGATCCTCTGCTTTTCCACCCTCTCTCCGTCCACCTCATCTCACTCTTCCTTTGAGTCTCAGATCCCCTTTTCCTCTTTATTTCTCTCTTTCCCCTAACGGCCACTGAATGGGCCTGAAGAATTTACGGCACACACGCGTGTGTGTAAACTTCACACTCCCGGGACCACACGTGCCTCCACCCGCGCAGCAGGGCTCCGCGCGCTCCCGGGCTCTGCCTCCATCGGATCAGCTGCTGCGTGTTCCAGGGAGGGTCCCTCCACGTCCTTGGACCTCACTGTCCCCGTTGGGAACATTCAGTGCTATCAAGTACCACCCGGACAGGGCTGTTGTGAGCACTGAAAGAGAGAGCCGTGTGACGTGCGTAGAGCGCTGCTGTCCATTAGACCTCCCAGAGGTCCCGGGCAGGGGGCTGGGTTCCTCCCCCGCCCACAGAGGCGGGGAAGGGGGCAGGGGACTTCTTCCCGCTGGCGGTCCAGGACGGAGGAGGACCCCCTCGGAGGAGGGCTGCAGGCGCTGCCCGCTCGGCCTCAGCTGGGGCCGGTGCTGGGCCCTGTCTGGTGGCGTCTGGCAGTTGAGCCCTGTGCAGATGAGGGGCTGCGACTCATTGCACGGGACAGCGGCTTCACCAAAGGCTGAGCGATGCACAGACCAGGGGAACGAGGCGCCTGCCCCCGGCATGGAGGGCGGGCGTCTCTGGTGCATCTGGGGGTCCTTGGCTTGCCCGGCAAGCTCAGGGAGGCTTTGGCCTTCATGCCTGCGGGGCAGGTGGTGGCACGTGGCGATGGTGCCAGCCCTGCCCCGCGGGGGTCAGGCCCCTGGGGGAGGCCGGTGTGGGGCACCCGGCAGGCCCTTGGCGAGGACACATGGGGTCTGATACCTGGCGGGGAAGGAGCAATTGCAGGACAGCGGTCAGCGGCAGGAGCGCTCTTACTGCCAAAATAACTGTCTTTAACCCCAGGCTAGGGCGGCCCGGGCCCCTGCTAGTTACACATTTGTTAATAAATGATTATGTTACCTCTTCTGACCACAAACTGGAAGTTTCCTCTCTGCCAACAGGTTAGACACAAGCCGCTTTTACTTCATGAGGTCCTCGATGCTTTCTCTATGGGTATGGAGCTAGATCTCGATTTCTCAAAGGTCCTCCTTTCCCCAACTTAAAGTCTTTACCCTCAAAGGAGGGGCTCGGTGGACCCCCCCTCCCGGCAGTGCCATCACCGGGCTCTCCGGCACCCTGAACCAGGGACCGCCACCTCTCTGGTGCCACGGGAGCCCTGGCTCTGCTGTCTGGTCCCCACCATGCCCGACCCCTCTGCTCCCCATTGTCCATTTCACCGCAGGTTTCTCCCCACCCGTTACCCCACTTTGTCCTCTACGGCAGTGGTTCTCAATGGAAGGGGGGCAGTTTTGTCCCCCATAGATATTTGGCCATGTCCCTGGGGCGAGGGGAGTGCCACTGGATCTAGTGGGAAGAGGCCAGGTATGCTGCTAAACATCCTGCACACACAGGACAGAGCATCCAACACCAAAAAATTATCCGGCACAAAATGTCAGTAGAGTCCTTGCTGAGAAACTGTTCTAGGGGCGCCTTGAACTGTGTTTGCAAACAGAAAGCGCTCCTCTGAGCATTCCTGGCCTCCCCTCTGCTCCAGGTACCAACAACCCTGTCCCCACCCCTGCAGCTGCAGGGGACAGAAGCTCTTACTGGGCAAAATTCCCTCCCCAGACCCTCCTCCTGTGTGGTGTAAATAAAACTGGAAGGTCTTTTATCTTACAGTTGTTGACTCATGCAAGTGAGGTGAGTGGGCTGTTCTGCAGGGGGTTGTTGGGTCCAGAAGGATTGCAAGAGGGCTGGCATCTAGAACTGTCTATTTATTCTATGGAAATCCCCCAGCTGGGTTAGCATTGGATTATTGGGAACAATTAAACTATTCAGAAGCTTTGTTTTTTCCTGAAAGAAAAAACAAATGAGAGATAAAGGAGACGATCTGATGTCAAATGCCATGCGTGAAAGCGGGCATTGACCTTGTCCACCTGAGGATGCCCATTCGGTGGCCGTGAGACAAGCCATCTGGATGAGTAGCTGAGTTTCAAACTTTTCAACCTTTGTGGTTTTGGTGGCTAGGTACCGTGGCTGTAGTTACGAGAATTATTTCATAAATTCTGTGAGGTTTTCTTTTTTTTATTATTATTATTGTTATTATACATAATGTATTTAAAAAAGAAAAACTTTCAATCTTGAAATAATTTCAAACGTACAGGAAAGTTGCAAAAATATACAGAAACAATACATAGAACTCCAATGTACCCCCACCCAAATACCCAGATTTACTATTACCATTTTACTAATATTCTGTTTATATCTACATTATCTATTCTCTCTCTCTATCATCTATCATATCTAATCTTTCTATATCTATCTATAGAACATCCATCATTCTCTTATCTATCTACATACCTATCAATCTATCAATTGAATATTTCTATCTGTCTTATCTATTTAGTCTTCCTACCTCTATCTGTGATCTGTTTATCTATTTCTTAAACATTTGAGAGCAGGTTGCATGCATCCTGCTCCCCTGTGAGGTCTTTGCATGTAGTTTTTGGTTCATGATCCAGTACCCATAAGTGGGTAGCTCGTGCCTTCTGTTTTCCCCGTCTTGTATTTGCTGAGTTTAACTGAACTTCAGAGAAGTGAAACATAAGCAACAATTTGACCACAAAAAGGGCAAATTTGGGCCTTTGAATATATACCGTGGGTGGGCATTGCTGTAAGTTGTTAGCAGGGTATGTTGGGAACTGCCCGAGAGAGTGTCCATCCTCTTTTTCAAGCCATTCACAACTTCTAATATGCGTCCACCATGCTCAGTGTCAAAAGACTTCAATATTTCAAAATGCATTTTTGGAATCCTGGGAGAGCCATGGTAGAGACTAGAAGCACCAAGAATTTGAGATGTGTATAGGATACACTTTCTAATGAGATCTACTGCAAAAGTTTGAATCGTAGAAAATACAAATACATATTTTCTTTAAGATAATGCAATTGTATTAGTTTCAAAAGATATATTTTAAATATATTGAACTAGGCTGCAAATAAGGATCTAGGCTTTGTGTAATCATTAATTAACCCAGGTCTTTTACTTTTTAAAAATTTTTAAATTTTTATTTAATTATTTAAAAAAATTTTTCCTTCAAGTTTTCTTAATAACTCATTTTTTTAAAAAAACAATTTATTCCCTTCTGCTCTTGTTCCTGACCGCTGTTGCCCTCCTGGCCCCCTGCTCCTGCTCCCGGCAGCTTCCACACCCTGCTGCTGCGCTTGGGACCCTCGTGGCTTCTGCGCCCTGCTTTCGCCATGTTCCCCCTGCGCAGATCAACACACAAGTAAAACCTGGGCGTTTATAATCTATAATGGAAAATTGTAGTCTATAAATCAGCCCTCTCTATCACTCTTCAGCCCCTTACCCTCTACTGGGGACCCGTGATCTGCTATTTTCTCCCCTTTCTCTTCTCTCCCTACCTTAATAAATTCCTGGCCTCACTCAAAAACAAAAACAAAAACAGAAACACTTTATGGAAGTATATCATTCATACATGCACATACATAAACTATAAGTGTTCAGTAAACATCGTGATCTTACAAAACAAACATGCACAACATCATACAGGGCTCCCACACATCACCCCCCCAAAAACACCCTGCATTGTTGTGAAACATTTGTTAACAAATCATGAAAGAGCATCGTCAAAGTACTACTGCTAACTATAGTCTGAATCTTCCTCCCCTATACATTTTTTCAGATTTATTTATTTATTTACTTACTTTTATCCACCCCCCGTTCCCGCTTTTGCTGTTTCTGTGTCCATTTGCTGGGCAGCTCTCTGTGTCTGTTTCCTGCCCTCTCTTCTCATCCTCCTCCTGTCTTCACTGGGATTCGATCCTCGGGACCTCCGATGTGGGAGAGAGGCATCCCACCACTTGTGCCACCTTATTTCCTATTTTTTCAGTGCGTCTTGTCTTGGCTCTCCCTTGTGTCCCTCTCCTGTTACGTCATCATCTTGCTGTGTGGCTTGTGGGGCCTGATGGCGCACTCGTGCGTGGGGACTGGTGGCGCACACGCCTTCTATATTTTTCTTTTTTTAAATTTTTACCGGGAGGTCCCGGGGGGTCAAACCACCTGAGTCACATCCATCCCCCTGCTGTATCTCTTAAGGTTGACCAAAGATACCCAGAGTTACAGTCTTTTCCCATACAGGATGGTCATATAATAAATCAGGCTTAGTTTATCACCAGTATTCTAAAAACCAGACCTAGGGAGAAAAACTAGGTCTGGGGACACATTCATGGTTTCTAATATAGCGGATGTTTAGCCTGCCCTGATTATCACAAAATCAGGATGGCGAGAATATTTGTATAGGTCTTTCAAATAAGACACTTGGGACCTTAATAAATATACAAATGGTTCATAGTTAACAGGTAGGCTGTTTGTAAAGCAGCTTATTATCTAGGTAGTTAAAATCCTTCCTCATCTTTGCATTATTGTTCATTTGTTTAGTAGCCTCTGTTAAAATGATCACAAATGCTCAATCAGGAGTCTGAATTAATGAGATATTACTGCATCTATCCATCTAGTAAGCATTTATTGGACGCCTACTATGTCCCAGGCCTTGAGGAGTACAATGAAGAAGACCAAATCCTTGCCTTCCTAGTGAACATTCTAGTAAAGCAAGACATGGTGGTGGTTAGCAGAAGAGGAGGGAACATTTTGAATGTAGAGTTGATGGAGACTGGAGTATGGGGGAGCAGAGTTAATGGTGAGAGAGGAACCAAGGCTGACTCCTAAATTTTTGGCTTGGTCAACTGGTTGAATGCTCTTGCCCCTTACTGAGGTGGAGGAGAAGGGGATGGGCAGAGGATCTGGGTGAGAAAGAGTTTAGTTTTAGACGTAAGTTTGAGATCCTTAATAGGCAGCCAAGGGGAGATGTCAAGGAGGGAGTTGGATGCATAGAAGTCTGGCATTTAGGGGAGTGGATGAGGATGGAGGTATACATTTAGAGGCATTAGCACGTAGATGGTACTTAAAGCCGTGGTATGGGTTGGCATCAACCAGGGTGAACGTGGGGCTGTCGAAGGGAGGAGAACCAAGGATTGAGCCCTGGGGCTCTCTAGCATCTGGGAACCAAGAAAAAGAAGAGGATCCAGAGTGTGGGAGCCTGAAGTAGTGCTCCCCGAAGCGTGGTTCCCCGGCTGTGCCTGTCCATGGACTGTCTGCTGCTGGTCCATGGCGAGGCATCTGCAGAAACCGAGTTGGTGTACAGCAATGGACATTTCTGCATCATCGAAGCACAGACTTATTTTTCACTTTTACAAAAATATTGGCTGGTAACAAATTGGAAATAAATGTAAAAATCCTGGCCCCTCATCACAGGTTAAGTATGATGAGGACACAGAATTGGTCTTGTCTTGGTGATGCAGGTTTTATTGGAGTGAAGGGAATGCAAGCCTGTGTGGAAGCTGTTCACCAAGAATAGCAGTGAGGAAGAGGGTTCAGCAAGTGCAGATGGAGCTTGGCTGAGAAGGGCAGAGAAATAGGTTGGTAGGAAGAGGTAGAATGAGGTCAAGGGAGAAATTTTTTATCCTTTAAGTTGAGGGATATATAGAGGGAATGATTCAGTGGTGTGAGAGAGGTGGGTGGTTTGGAAGGGAGGGGGGACAGCTGCAGGATGGGCACGCCCTTAAGTTGGGGTTCTGTGCATCCTGGACAGGTGGCCTTAATGGGAAGAGACCAAATTTAGTCCAAATTTAGAGTGACTCCCCTGGCTTTAGCACTGAAAGTCCCACATCCCGGGCAACCCCTCATACCTAGTTTTAAAACCGAAAACTGTTTTAAAACTGTTCCAGGAACCCCCTTAGTCCCAGGAAATGGGGCCAGTTGGTTGTTCTACCTGAGAGGAGAGGGCCCGTCAGACGCAGGGAGATTGGGAGGCCTGGTGGAGGGAAGACAGGTAGCTCTTGGTCGTGGCTTCTGTCTTCTTGATGGGATGAGGCGAGATCATCAGTGAGAATGAGGAGGGGGAGGGAGGCTGGAGGCTGGTGGGGAGAGGAGGTGTGGGGTCATCATCTTGGAAAGGAGGAAAGGGAGCTTTCATTTCCAGGCTGGGTGCCTGGAATCTGTGGTCATAAATTTAAAGGACCACCAGTCCACATGATTGTGTGGGTGTGTGCTCACTTCAAAAAGCCAAACTTTGTTATAATTAATTCTCTCCTCAAAAAGCCAAACTTTGTTATAATGAATTCTCTCCTCAAAAAGCCAAACTTTGTTATAATTAATTCTCTCCACAAAAAGCCAAACTTTGTTATAATT
>JAKSZT010053990.1:2207277-2231047 GCA_026826555.1 Tolypeutes matacus | reverse complement strand
TTGTTATAATTAATTCTCTCCACAAAAAGCCAAACTTTGTTATAATTCATTCTCTCCTCAAAAAGCCAAACTTTGTTATAATTAATTCTCTCCTCAAAAAGCCAAACTTTGTTATAATTAATTAGTTGGAACATAAGACATTGTTGTGTTGTCCAGGATTATGGTTAAAATGGATGCAACCTTAGATACATTCCTGATCTGTATGTCTTTGAGATAAAGACAGAGAAAAGGCCAGCTCTCCTGAGAGTGAATTAGCACTGCCTTCTCCTTGCCTTCGTAGGCATTAGAGCCTTCTGAGAATTCTAGCGCAGACCTGCCCACGTAGTCCTAACCCCTTCTAGCCAGACGGTGCTGCTTCTCACCTGTGGAACCACAGCAGTGGTCCAGCGATATGCCGTGCTTCTTCACAAATACAACCTTTTGCACAAACAACACTTAACCATGAGTGGAACTAAAAAGTCGTTGCCGGGTTTGCCCTCCTACTGACATTCATTTGAAGATGCTCAACTGGATTGCCAGCTTTTCCTTATTTTGCCCTTTGAGTGAGCAGAGTTTAGATAACTGATGTTTAATCAGAGCAGAGGATTCAAGAGGCAGGCTGGTTTTGAAGTTAGAAGACCTGGATTCAAGTTCGCCATCTGTTATTTATGAAGCACATCTAACCAGTAAACCTCAGTTTGGTCATAAAATGTGCCTAAAACTACCTGTGCTGGCTACTTCAGAGGGGGTGAAGACTTCGCGTCTATTTTTTGAAAGGGTCTTGTGTCAGATGAATCTTGGCTGCTGTGATTATTTGCCCCCTGCTCCTGTGACTTTCTTCAGGCCTTTCCAGTTTTGTAGCTGTAAAAAATTGAGACAGAAAACTGCTGACCCATCGGGTGTGGCAGCTCGGCTTAGAAGAAGTGTCCATGAGGAGGCCGGATGAGGTGAAGGGCTAGGGGCCAAGGATGAAATAGGGAGGGAGGGCCTGCGTGGTGGAATGAGGTGTGGGAGGGTGTCAGGGCGGGGCACAGTGGGAAGAGAAGGAAAGTTCTGAGTTTAAGATCCTGGAAATGGAGTAGTTCCTGGTGTTGACAAGCTCTAGGGTGCAGCCTTAAAATGGGATGGCTGAAATTATGGCCTGTGCGCTCTGTTTTAGAACACGGGCAAAGCGGCCATTTTAGAAAGTGTCGTCACTGGAAGGCTTCGCCTTCAGCTATTCGGGAGATTCTCCTCTGTAAAGTGATTCATTCATTCCCTGTGGGTTCCACAGAGCTTGGGTTTTAACTGGGCCACCCACTGGGACGTCATTCCTGGAAGATTGTCCCGGTGGTGTCAGGGGCTGAAAGTTGGAGATGATATTTTTGCATTCTCAATTGTGCAGAGCTCAAAATACTTTGAAGAAGTTAGTGCTAAAGTCCTCATGTGTGGTCCTTCTCTTCCTACTGAATGGCAAGTGGACAAGTTTTATGATCCCCAGGTTAAGTTTAGATTTACTCCTAATTGGTTTCAGAGGCAGCTTGGATTCCAGCTCTCCCTCAGCACATCCAAGACCAACTGTCTGCAGATCCCAGAGAAGTCTTCGTTCTTCTTTCCTTGGTCTCAGCAGTTGACTTCCCCTGCCTTAAATCTCTACCACCCTTATCTCCCCGCTTGCCAAGGCTCAGTGCTTAGGCTTTGGGTCTTCTCTCACCCTACACTGAAGAAAGAAATCTTTTCTCTTGAATCATTTTGTAAAGATATGACAAAAATGGCAAATTCTTATTAACAGTTATTTTATATACTTTAAATAGTTTTAAGTGGAAACTAAAACTTGTGTCCCAACCTGCTCCCCAGAAGGAACCCTTCTTAGGCCTGGGGTACCCACACTCTCTCAGAAAGCTTGTCCAGGCTGGGGCTTTGGGGAGCATGCCTGCAAATCCAGGTCTCCAGTTCCCCCACTCGGGACTCTGTCCTTCTGCAGGACACGGTTATGAGAGGCTCTTGTTTCAGGCGCAGCAAGTCTCGGATTGGGTGGCAGTGCCCTCTGCATAGCCCATGTGGATGGGCCGTGAGTGACCTGTAAGAGGGGTTTCCTGAATATAACCTTGGGAAAGATATTTGACCTCTATGTGCCTCAGTTTCCTCATCTGCAACAGGAGGGGGCTTAGGGCACCATGAGCCCTTAAGCACGTTTCGGCTTTGACTGGTGTGTCCATCTAACTCCTTGTCAGCGAATATTTCTGTTTTCCTTTTCAGCTATTGTCATGTGTCCTTTTTTTCCCCCAGCAGAAGGGTTTGTGTGTGGAAGTTGGGAGAACTGGAATCACCTTTTGGTTTGTTAGCTGCGTGACCCTAACCAGTCACTTGGCCCCCTTATACCTCAGTTTCCTCCTCTGGGAGATGAGGGGTCAGGACTGTTTGATTTCCAAGAGACTCTCTGGTGTTGGCACCCCACGATTTGCACGACCTCCTCCTCCTGTGTGATCTCTCGGATCCCAAGGGGACAGTCAGCTCGGGGTGGGCGTTTGCTCTTTCAGCCTACACGGCGCTAGTAGGTTTTGGGCAGGGGACGGGCTGGGGAAGTTGGACCCTGTTCCAGTACCCCTGAGTCAGTTCCTTGTGCTCTAACTTCCTTTCTTCAATGGAAATGTTGTGAAATCCCAGAACATCCCTCACGCCCACAATCAGCTATGAGCACATCTGCATTCCAGTGCGCGCCTGAGTGATTAGGAGATGATCTCTCACCTGTGAACGTGGGAACCCCTGCCCCTCTCTTTGTGTGGGGAGTTTTGAGGGGTGCTGGGGAGGCCAACCATCCCAGTTTGCCCCGGACCGTCGTGGTTTTAGCATTGAATTCATGTCCCAGAAAACCTCTCAGTCCCAGGCAAACAAGGACTTCTGGGCACCTCTGCTTCCTTAGTGGGGTGACTCTCAGTTCAATCAAGGAGCCAGCAGGGCCGAGAACCTCGGGATCAGCTGGGGCCATGATAAACGCAGACTCCTGGGTCCCCCCTAGAGAGTCTAATTCAATAGATCTGGAACAGGACCTAGGAACCCATGTTTAATGAGCAGCTCAGGGGAGTCTGAGGCAGGGGGTTCAGGTATCACACCTTGAGAGACGCTGTGCTGCGGGCAATGAAGAAAACATTTCCCCCTCCATGGACATGGGCTTTATTTGGGGATGTTGGGGGGAAGGCAGGGAGCTGGGGCTGCTGGGTAGGTAGGGGATGGGCTTCTCTTTGCTTTCTAATTTAGTGCATGTTACCTAGAGGTTAGGGTGAGTGAGAAGAGCTGTACAAGTGAGAGGCGAGGAAGAGGAGCTTAAAGCGCAGGCAGAAGCCAGGTGGGGAGCTAACTCACTCTGCTATACAGCAGAATGAAGCGGGAGTTAGAAAATGAGTACCAGCCAAATTATTTTCCCTCTTCCCACCCTCCAAAGTAATCTAGTGCTTACAAAGCTTGGCTTTGTTCATGACAAGAGTTCACTTTGTACTTTTCAGGCAGGGGCCTGCGGGGAGGGCTAGTGAGTTGCAGGAAGGGACCGTTCACTCCAGCTTATACCAGCCTCCCCTGCCTCGCTACAACCACTATTCTTTCTACTGCACCCTGGGGCCCCTCTCTTGAGGGGACCTGGCTGGATGTTTCTGAGGCCCAGGGCAGCTCTGACCTTTGATATGGGGGTGAGGAAGTAGCCCTGTGTTATGAGTTGAATTGTGTTCCCCCAAAGACACGTTCAAGTTCTAACCCTGGTGCCGTGAATGTGACCTTATCTGGAAATAGGGCCTTTGAAGGTGGGATTAGTTCAGATGAGGCCGAAGTGGGTCGGGGTGGACCCTCATCCGATACGAGTGTCCTCATAAGAAGAGGAACTGTGGACACAGACATAACCACATGGGGAGAAGGTCACGCAAAGCTGGAGAAGGCAGAGACTGCGGTGATGCTTTTACATGCCCCCAGTGCCAAGGACCGCTGGCCACCTCCAGGTGCCAGGCAGAATTCCTCCCCGAGAGCTTTCAGAGAGAGCTGGGCCCTGCTGAAACCTTGATTTAGGACTTCCAGTCTTCAGAGCTGTGAGAATAAATTTCTGTTCTTTTAAGCCGCCCAGTTTGTGGTGATTTGTCATGGCAGACCCAGGAAACTAAGACAGTTGTCAAGACCCTTCAGTGCCTTTCTCCATCCTCACTTTCCCCCCTTTTCTTCCCCGCCCCAGCCCCCCAACCTTCCCTTCTCTTGCACAAGAGTCCTCCCCGTTGTCCCATTGGATCTGTCCCCATAGAACCCTGGAAGTCTGGGCGTTCCTTACTCGGCATCTCTTCACCCCTTTACCCAACTCCTGGCTTGGCTAACGGTGGGACCCCAAGGTTGGTGTCCTGGGGGAACGTTGCTGGAGTGGTCAGAAGTTCCAGTCCTCATTGTGAAATTCTCCAGTTCCTGCATCTTTGCTTCAAGGCAGTCTTGGTTTCAGCTTCTCTGCCACATCTTGTTGCTATTTGAATTGTTTGGTCTTTGATCATCTCTGTTCGTTGGCCATTTGCAGGGTGGTTTGAAGATGGGACTATTTTCAAATTCCTTGGCAGCCTCAGAACTACCTAGAATTTCTGACTGTGCATGTGGCAGGCATAGTCTCCTTATTGAGATATATTTCTGGAACAGAGCCCACCAAATCCAGACCTGGAATTCAAACCTCACTTCCACCTTCTAGTGTCAACTCAAGGAGACTCTCGGGGTGAATGGAAACACCCTGGAAGGCTCTCTGGGTACCTATGGACACCAGATTGTAACCTTCTTGGAAGGTGGTGGTGCAGTGTCGAGTTCAGATCCTGGCTCTGCCATTTACTAGCTGGCTGACCCGCAGCCTTTCTAAGCCTCAGTTCCTCATCTCTGAGTTGTTGGAAGGTTGAAATGAAATACAGTTCCTGACACACAGCATGTGCTCAACAAAGTGTGGCTAATTCTTATTCTTCTTGTTAACACTCATTCAATTTCCTAACCCCACTGGAATGAGGATAAGGTGGGAGAAACTGTCCTGGAGCCACAGTGGTCATGGGGAACCTGAGGAGTGCCAAGACAAACAGGGCACTGACTGGTCCAAGGTCAGTTGAATGGTGTGGGAAAGTGGAGATTGGTTTAGCTATCTTAAGCACGCCTTCTCATGTGCCAGGGTGACGCTGTCTACACCCCTGGAAATGAAGTACGTAGATGGGGTGCTCCTGGGACATCTGAATTTGTGTGGGGCCCAGATGGGTGTAGGGCTTTCATACTATTCTTGCAAAATTTGCTGAGACCTTTTACGACGTCGTGTTCCTTTGTGAGCCGAGGAAGAGCTCAGACTCAGGTTGAGGAGACTTAGATGGAGGCCAAGACAAAAAGATATCCCCGACCGTGGAGTCACACAGTGACTGCTCTGACAATTCCCTTTGACTCTCCCCATGCCTCAAATAGCAGTAGCTAGAAAGAAACTACAGGAAATGCAAAGGGCCCCCGTCCAGGCCCCTGCCATGGAATCCCAGCTCCCCTCTGCAGGGAATGCATCGGAATGGGCAGTGCGGTGTAGTGGCTGGGGCTGCAGGCTCCAGGGTCGGGGGCTGCCTGCATCCAGTCTTGGCTCCCCACTTATTAGCCGAGTCCCCAGGGTACATGGCTTACTCCCTTCACTGCAGTTTCCCCCTTGCTGAAAAAGGGAATAAGAATGCCATGTACGTTACAGGATTATTATATGGAAAAGGTGAGACTCCAGATGTGAAATGCTCTGCCCATAGGCTGCACACAAAAAGTGTTGTGTTATTGTTATTTCGTTATTTGGAGTGTGATTTGTGATCTTCCAGGCAGGCAGCTTAAGATAATTTTGCTAATTGCCTGTCACAGGCCCTAAAGGAAGTGCCATCATTTGAGATTAATTTTTTTTTTTTTTTGAAACTAAAGGCTTTTGTTCTTCAGGAGAATCCTATTATTAGTAAGCAACCATTCCAAGCAATTACTAGCAAATATCCTGCCAGGCAGCTGGCTGGGCAAGGGCCTGGACTGGGCATAGGTGAGTGTACGGTGGTGACGAAGGCCCTGGAAGGGAAAGTGACCTGACAGTTTGCCCTGGGCTCGTGCTTCTCATCGTGTGATTGGTTTTCTTTAAAGCAAAGTCCTGCCACAAGGCTTGAACTGGAGTTTTGGGGGAGAAGAGCTTGACCCCCGCCTTGGGCACGTGGAAATAATGCTGCTGCCCCACAGCTGGAAGGGCAGGCCTGAGATGTTTGCTCTTTCCGGACACCCTGACCTGAGCTCCCCTCCAGCATTCCCCACGACTGTTTTATAAAAATGTGATGAGTTGTTTTATATTCACCCCAGTCGACACCTGTGCTAGCCACCCGGAGTGCAACTAGGAGACAGCTGTCCCTGGCTGAAGATTCAGGAAGCCTTGGGCTGATGGCACTCAGCTTCCTCAGCCCGTCAGTTCCTCTCTCCTCCCTGGTGGAGAAGGGCGTTCCGGGCAGGGGGACAGCAAGAGCAAAGGCTCGAAGGTGTGAAATTACCTGCTGCTTTCAGGACCGTGAGTGCACAGCATGCCTAGAGGAACAGCTTGCCCAGGTGGGCGGACTGTGAGAACAGGGAGTCCTTACGTTTGGCGAGTGGGGAGCCCCGGGAAATGTTTATACAGGGAAATGACATGATGTGACCCTTGTTTTGATCATAAACATCACAGCAGTTACAACTATAAGCATTGAGCACTTTCTTTGGAGTAGGCATTAGTGAAATGCTTTAACATTTAATACCGATTTATAGATGAGACTTGGAGGGTCCACAGAGCCCACTCATAGAGCAGCAGGGCTGGGATTCGAACCCACGTCTGCCCAACCTGAAAGCCTGTGCTGTTAACTGCTCAGTGTCCTCATCGAGGATGCCAATCTCATAGCATTTCTTTCTTAAGTTAGGGAATTTATGTAAAGTGCTTGGCACAGTGCCTGCCACATAGTAAGTGCTTAACGAAATGTCAGTTGCTATTGTCATTTTTGTTACTGTTGCCAGTGTCAGTTGAAGAGAGCATCCCCTGGCATGCCAGGTGTTGGGTGTCGGGCTAGTGCCAGTCAACCGTGGTAGTAAGGCCACGCCTGCCAGCACCAGCCTGCACCCTCCCAGGTTGCCATGGTTACCAGTCTCGGTGTCCGGTTCCCCGCTGCTGGGGCCTCCCCAGCTCGGGTCTGGGTGACACTGTCCCCACCTGGCACTGTTCCACGCCTGCTTCTCTGATGCTGCCTCCTGCCCTCTGTGGTTTCAGGTTTGCTGCAGCTGAGCAGGGACACGCCCCACGGTGGCAGAACGAGGGCTGGGAGGGGCCCAAGGCAGCAGGCTGCTGAAAGGCTCCACGGGAGACAGGATGTGGCCATGGGAGTGGAGAGAGAGGACAGGTTTGAGAAAAATTTGGGATTTAGAATGGTAGGCCCTGGCAATCTCACACTGTGAGGAGGAGAGAGGGAAAGTGTGAAATAAATGACTTTCCCTTTGAATGGAACTTAAATGACCCTGAAAGACCTGTTGGCCCTGTCTCTTCCCTTTCTGCACTTGACCCAGCTGATCTCACCCCTTCCCCTGGTTTTAAATACCCCCTATGCTGACAATTCCCTAAACTCCTGACTTGAACACGAAGCTGCCCCCTTGCCCTGTTTGCTTGGGAGTCTCTCAGGCATTTCAAACTCAGGGTTTCCAAAGTGGAACTCTTGATTTGCCTCCCCTATCCCCAAACCCGCCCATCCATCTCCATTTATGGTACTACCGTACCCCATTGTTCAAGCGAGAAAACACGGGCGTCATCCTTGGTGCCTTCCTCTTGCTCACCCTCATGTCTCACTCACCAGCAAGCCCATGGTTTCTACCTTGGAAATGCATCACTAAGGCAGCCCCTCTCTCTGTCTACACTGCCACTAGCTTGGGCTGAGTCACGACTGTCACTCACCTGGATGACGTGAGTCCGCTCTGGGCTCCCAGCTTCCACTCTTGCTCCAAATTCCAGCCACAGCGATCGTCTGGAAACACCAGCTTCATTGTGTTTCCTCTTACACGATGACTTCCAACTGCACTGAGCATAACAAGCACTTCTCTCCATATCGGACGGAGAGTCCCCTGATCCCAGTTTCTCTTTGTCTTATTCTTTCTTTCTCATCCGCGGCACCGTTTTCACGGACCCAGGTCCTGACCGGCTACATATGGCATGCCTTCCTGTGACCCACAAGGTTCTCTGTGAGCTCTCAGCTTCAGGTGATTTCCCTGTCCCCACTGCTCATGTCTCGTTAGCCCCTCCAACACGCCGAGTTGTTCCTTCCTCTGGTCTTCACCGTGGTTCCCCATCGTTGCCACTGCCTGGAAAGTTCTTCCTTGCCTCAGCACGGCTGGGTCCTTTAATGTTGATGGGGACACTGACTGCAGCCTAAATGTTCCCTCTCAGGTCCCTGCCCACGAGCCCCCTTAGCATCCTCTTTTACCGGTCATTTCATTCAGGGTGGGTACTGATGACAGCGTGTAATTTTTTAAATTTATTTGCTCATGGTCCTCTCTACCACAGTGTAAACTCTCTGAGGGCAGTCTGGTGCCTAGAAGGTGCCAATAAGTATTTGTTGAATTGACGAGCAGGTAGATGATGAGAGCATGCGCCTAGAGGGGACAAGGCGTGGGCAGAGGGGCCGTCAAGCAGACCTGAGAATGAGTGGCAGGAACCAAGGGAGGAGTGACACGTTAGTTGGGGCTGCTTTTGGCTGTGGGGAACAGCAAGCCTGCCCTGTGGCGGCTTGTACAGCAGGGTTCTTTCTCTCCCCTTCTGGACGCTCAGCAGCACAGCTCTGGGTCACTGTCACCGCAGCCTCACGTGACTGAGTTCAAAGGCAGGAAACGGAGCAGGGTGGGTCCGAAGCCTCTGCACATGCCTCCCTCTTCCCCGGGGGTGGGAGGACCATCTCCGCCCAACTCCCCTACATCCCGCTGGCCAGAATGGACACTGGCCCACCCTTGGACCAAGGGCTGTGCCTTCCGTGCTGAAAGCAAAGAATCTCTTTCCTGTTCCTGAAAAACTTGGGGTTCTGCCAGCCAGGGAGAAGGGAGATGGCTTTTGAGTAAGCAACGAGCAGTGCTTGCCTCAAGCATGTTTCTTTCTTTTTTTTTTTTTTTAAGATTTATTTTATTTATTTCTCGCCATTTGCTGTGTCTGCTTTTTTTGTGCTGGTCTTCTTTTCAGGAGGCACCGAGAACCAAACCCGGGATCTCCGATGGAGGGAGGCGCCTAATCGCCTGAGCCACCTCCGCTCCCTAAGCACCTTTCACAGAGAAGAGTCTTTCTGCTGGGTTAGTGGGTGGAGGAAGGTCAAGTGGGAAGGGTACTGAACAGTGACTGCTGAACTTGACACGTCGTAGACTATCTGTAGCCCTAGAGTAGTTCCCCTAGAGTGGCCAGGCCAGGCTGCAGACTGTGGGCAGCTAAGAAATGACCGGATGATAAACGTCAGAGAACAGGTGAGACAGTTGCCCGTGCAGGAGGCAGACTCAAGGAGGTCTTTTCAGTTTGGGGCAGGCTCGAAGGTGCTCCTTCCAAGCCGAGGAAAGGTAGCTGAATGAAGAGAGCACAAAGACGTTGAAGCAAGATGGGAGAGCTGACTCCCACGCTCTGAAAGGCCTGGGGATGGGTTTACGTGCAGAAGAAGGCGTGGTGGTGACTGGAGAAAGCTGGGGTGCTTCTGAGCTCGGACGCCCTCTGAGACAGGAGGGAAGGAGAGCAGGGTGCTGGACCGTGAAGATGCCAGGCTGGGACCGTTGTTCCTCTTGTTTTCCTTATGTGACAATGGGCTCATTAAGAGTTGGAATCCATGGCCTTGACCTTTCCATCACCTTTGTCTTAACATTCTGATACAACAGACCCTTTAAAAAAAAAAAAAAAAGATCTCATTTGTGAGGTTCTCCACTGGAAAAGTTCAAGGACAAAGCCCCATCCCTGACTTTTCTTGTGCAGATGGACAGAGCCACCCAGTACACAGCCTTGGGCGTGGCTGTTACATGTTACAGTCCAGAGGGTGCGGGGTCACTTGGGGTCACTTAACAAAGAGCACGGAGCAGCCAGAGCCCGCAGGGCAGGGCAGCTCAGCAGGGCGGAGGGGACAGCCTGAGCTGGGCAGACAGGACTCGGGTTCCGGGTCCAGGCCCGTCACTGGCAAGCTGGGATTCACCGGTCCTCTCTGAGCCTGTGACCTCATCTGCAGAGGGCTGGGTTGTGTCAGCTTATCTCCTCCCCTCTCCCTTTTTGGCCTGCAGAGTTCTAAAATGTGCTGGCTCTTCCTAGGGAATTAAGTAAGTGCCTCCTCGTCCGCCCTGCACCCTCATGCCCGGGAGCCTGACCCTGCTCTGTGCCACTGCAATAAGACTGTGTCTTCCTTCACCATCAGCCCGGGCCCCTGACTTTTGGCATCTGTGCCCTTTCATTTTGGGGTGTGATGGCTTGGGGCCCAGTTGGTAGAGCTGGGAGCCAAACTTTTCTCTGTTTGTTCAGATTGTAGCTATGGATACAGCAAAAAACACACAGGCATTTGCCTGTATATACGAGCTCGCTAATCCACAACATTTGAGGCTGGTGTCTACTTGCACAGGAGGCATAAAATGCAGCATGATGTTAAAATAAATCATAGCCCCAGCAGGAAGAAAGTGCATTTTAAGAAGTTCTTAGGGGGAATGTTCAGATGCTAAGATGGCCTCATGGAGCCTGCCTCCGCGCATCTTCATGCCCACGTCGTGTGCTGCCTCGCGGGGTCTGGGATCTGAAGGGGGCATGGGGCGCCTTCTCTTCGGTTACCCCCCTTCATCCAGCATGTGGGGTAGGACTTGACCTGAGGGGGGCTCCGTGCACGCCACGTGGTGGTCAGCTCAGTCCTGCCCCTTGGCTGGGGTCCCTGGAGTCTGCTCCATCCGTCTCTAAAGCAGGGCCAGTGCTGCTTCTCCCTCGTGGGACTGCGGTGGGGACTCAGGGCTCTTACCAGTGAAGCATTTCGAGAGGCGCTAAGCACTCTCGTTCCAGCACATCTGCCCAGATGCCGTCAGTCAACAGGACCTGGCCCCATGGGAAGGACACTCTGGACGCGTCTCCCGCAGCTCTCTGGAGAAGGAAAATGGACACTGTGGAAATAAGTAGAGAATAAGCCAGGCCCTGGGGGCCAGCCCTTCCCCGCGGTGTAGACATCCTGGAGGATGTGCAGCTGCCGGGTGGGGCCGCCCCGTCAGCCGGCCCTGCTTCATCTCCTGGCAGCCCGTGCAGGGAAAGGAGAATCTGGTTTTGTGTTGTGGTTGTTTCTAATGTCCTTCTGCTTTCGAGATCCTCTTCTGAGGGAGAACAATGCCCTAAACCCAGAGACTTAGGCTTCCTTGGCTGGGCACCGGCCCGGCTGTGAGGGGGTCTGGGAGCCCAAGAGAATGCAATGCTGTGCATTTACAGGGCTGGCCGTGGGGTTTGATCCCTTCCTCTGGGAATCTCTGGGCTTGGAGTCTCCACCTACCAGGTGTCTGGGCAAGCCCAGGGACTTGGAATGATTATGACAATCTGACATCATAGAGAGATTTAAAAAAAACGGTTCCCTTGGGAGCAGATGTGGCTTAAGCAGTTGGGAGCCTGCCTCCCACATGGGAGGTCCTGGGTTCAGTTCCTGGTGCCTCCTAAAGAAAACAAGCAGATGTAACAAGCAGAGACAATGAACAGATACAACGAGCAGAGACAATGAGCACACAGATGAGGGAGCCATCTTGGGGAGGGGGGGGACTTTTCTCTCTTTGCCAAGGAAGAACTTTCCTCCCTGTGCCTCCAGGGTCCAACCCATGGAACTACCTGCAGGATTGTGATTCTGGAACCAAGAGGCTGTTCCATGCCACTGTGTCCCCAGCAGGAGGGCACATGTTGGCTCTTTGAGCTGCTCGGCCTCCAGCCCTGTCCAACACAGTCAGGGCCTGGCAAAGCCAGCTAGGGGCCAGAAGGCACAGGGCTGTGTCCCAGGATGGGGTGGGGTTTCCTTATTACTTGCTGGGTTCATGCTTGGCTTTTTAGTTGCGATTTCTTAAGTTTCTCGGCCCTTCTGGGTTTCTCTTTCATCAACAGAAAGCAGAGTGAATCCAAAAGTGGGTGAGCCACATGTGTAAAGGGCAGGAGAAGGCCAACAGGCTAGTTGACCATAATCTTCAAGGGTGTAGAGTTTCATTGAGAAAGATGCCAAGAGAATGGCAGGTGGGAATGAGAGGACAGAGGGGGAGACACAGCCCTGAAAGAGGGTGTGGCAACGTCAGGGATCTTTAAGATGCAGTGAAACTAAATCCGGCTTTCCTGTGCTTGTCGTTCAAGTGCCATCATCACAATTTTAGCCACATCGACATACCATCCACACTACTATTTGCTGAACATTTTTTTCTTAAATAGTCTTATTAAAAATTTATTATGATGGAGAAAAACAAGATAAAAAAAGAAAAAGAAAACAAACAAAAATTTATTATGATCGAGAGGTGACTGCTAAGGGGTGTGGAGTTTCTCTTTTTGGAGTAATGAAAATTGTTCTAACATTTTTTTATGGTGATGAATGCACAAGACTGTGATTGTACTTAGAGCCATTGATTGTGTACTTTGGACAGATTATATGGTATGTGACTGTATCTCCATAAAACTGCTTTAAAAATACACCCCACCCTTTCGATGAACTGTATGCTTTATTAATACATATCAATAAAATTGATTTGTTAAAAAAAATGTACTCCAAGGAAATCTGGGAAAGCAAAAAAAATTATGGTGACAGCTACATAGCACAAAAGTCATTATAACCATTTTTAAGTATACAATTCAGTAGCATTGATTACATTCACTATGTTGTCCATTCCCAAAACTTTTTCACCACCCCAAACAGAAATTCTCTTCCCATTAAGCATTAACTCCCATTCCCCATTCCACCCAGCCCCTAGTAACCTCTAATCTACTTTCTGTCACTATGAATTTGCTTATTCTAGACATTTCAATATTTGTCCTGTTTGTGTCTGGCTTCTTTCCCTTACCATAATGTTTTCAAGGTTCATCCATGTTGTAGCATGCATGAGAACTTCATTCCTTTTTTTACTGCCGAATAATAGTCCAGTGTACCACATACCACATTTATACACATTTTGTTTATCCATTCAGACATTGATGAAATCTTGGGTCGTTTCTACATTTTGGCTATTGTGACTAATGCCACCTTGAAAATCAGTATACGAGTGTCTGAGTCCCTATTTTCAATTCTTTTATGTATATACCTAGGAATGGACTTGCTGAGTCATATGATAATTCTATTTTTAACTTTTTGAGGAACTGCAAAAATGTTTTCCATAGCAGCTGCACCATTTTATATTCCCAGCAACAACGTGCAAGTGTCCCAGTGTCTCTGCATCCCCTTCAACCCTTGTTACTCCCCAGCACCCCACCTCTTTTTAAAATAGCCAGCATAGTGGGTGTGAAATGGTATCTCACTGTGGTTTCGACTTGCATTTCCCTAATGACTAATGATATTGAACATCTTTTCATGTGCTTATTGGTCATTTTGTAAATCTTTGGAGAAATGTCTCAAGTCCTTTGTCCAATTTTTAAACTGGGTTGTTTGTCTTTTTGTTGTTGAGTTGTAGGAGTTCCTTATATATCCAGATATTAAAATTTTATCAGATATATGATTTGCAACTATTTTCTCCCATCCTGTCGGCTCTCTTTTCTCTTTATTGATAATGTCCTTTGATGCATAAAAGTTCTAATTTTGATGAAGTCCAGTTTATGCATTTTTTCTTTTGTTGTTTATGCTTTTGATATAGACTTTTTTTTTTTTTTTTAAAGATTTTATTTATTTATTCATTTATCCCCCCCTTGCTGCTTGTGCTTGCTGGGTCAGCCAACCGCGCCGTGCGGGCGGGCCCGCCTTCACCAGGAGGCCCCGGGAACCGAACCCGGGGCCTCCCACATGGCAAACGGGAGCCCTACTGATTGAGCCACAGCCGCTTCCCTAGACTTATTTTTTAAAACCTTAAATATATTTAATTAAAAAGGAATCTCTATGCCACTATCATCAAGGACACTCAGCATTTTTCTAATACATGTTGAAATAAGTAGATGACTGTTAAAATAAAAAAAATACTCATCCATGTACCACTAAAACTGCTGTGAACATCACCCACTGCTTTGTCTAAGTGCTTGGTGTTGGCTTTTACACACAGGGGGTTTCCATGAGTGTCTGATGTTTGGGGGTGAGCTTGAAGTTAGCAGGAAGTAAGGATGGGGTTGTCTTTGCCCATGCATGGCCCCTTCGAAGTTGCTGCTAGGGTTTCCTGAGCGCCATCTCAGCGTTTTTGAAACGGGAGCACGGCAGCGTCTCCTTCAGAGGGCTGGTGAGGCTTAATTGAGTTCATGTAGTTGTATGTGAAAGGCATTTAGAACAGCGTCTAGCGCCTAGCAAGCGAACAGCAAATGTCATACCCACCATCATCTGGGAGATCCTGGCTGAGGGCTCTGGGCTGCCCTGGGATCGCATCATCCATCTGCCGGAGATGGGGCCGGGACTGACATTGTCTCCAGGCTCCCCCTGGCTTTCCATGGACCTCCCTGCTGCTTTCTGACTCCTCCACAGGATAGGTCCAGCCTGGCATGACCATCATTTCCCTTATAAAATTAAAATAAGATGTAATCATGGCATTAGTCATCCCTAAACATCCCTGTTGTAATCAGAGGTTATCTCTGTCCACTGGAGGCTCTGGAATGGGCCCCAGGGATAGACACATGTATGCCTGGTTCTGTTGGTTCCTGTACCTTGGCCCCATCTGATGAGCTATGAGCTGTTTCGGGAATGGGACTCATGGTTTGGAGGGAGAACGGAGCTGTGGGAAGCAGTCCCAGGGGGACTGGAAATTCTGCCTCAGACCCTGGCATTTTGACTTCCTGTTTGGCCTGGCACTTGTTTCCCTTCATGCTTGGCTCTGACACATCCTCTCCCTCCTCCTCTTGGGATCCGTTTCCCCATCTGTAAAGTGAGGGGGTTGCACTAGACTATATCCAAGACCCCTTCAAGCTGGAGAAAATGATGGTTTTGCTTCTCAGCCACCTCCTTGCTTCTCCCGCAGGACTTTTTGATTGGCAGTGAAAAGACAGAAAAGAAGGAACTAGTGAGAGCTGTGCATCCTACAATGCCCAGGAGAGCCCCCCACAACAAAAAAATATCGGTCCAAAATGTTAATTGTGCTGAGGTCGAGAAACCCTGTTTTTGGGCAAGAGACAGAAAGGAGGAAAAAGCTCTAAAAGGCAAACACATTAAATGCCCTACAAATGAAACATGGAAACAAACGATAATAGAAAACTTAGAGAGAAAGGAAAACACAAGGAAGAAGGGGAATAGGAACAAAAAGTTGCTAGGATGGGGAAGGATGTGTTTGCAAAATGACCACAGCTGGCGTGGTAGAGTTGAAGCTGTGGCCTGAGAGGTGATTGAAATCCTTCCCGATTCATTTTGGAAAGTGCCATCTCCCTGTTAGGGACCCTTCCTATGGAATTTTAGCAATGTGCCGGTCAGAAGAGGTTGCTGTTCACGCCACATGGCAGCCTCAGCAGAGCATGCTGGACGTCCAAGGGCTTGGGTGGTCCTCTCCTATGAGCCTTATCATATGGGACACGATTGGATTTTCTATGAGACGTGCTCCTTACTGAAATAAAAACAAACCAGTTGTCTTCAACTCTAGAAGAAATTACCATATAAAGCAAGATTAAAAGAAATAAACGTAGGAGAATGTCTTCATGACCCTGGGGGTGGGCAAAAGTTCTAAAACAGGATGCAGAAAACCCCAAAACTAACCATGAATGAAAAAATGGATAAACTGGATTTCATCAAAATTAAAAACTTCTCTTCATCAAAAGGCACCATTAAATATGTGAAAAGGCCAGGCTCAGACTCAGAGGCGATATATCCAATACCCATATATGACAAAGTACTTGTTTCTAGAAATTATAAAGAACTACAAGTCCATGAGAGAAAGACAAATGAAAAAAAAAAAGACTTGAACTGATTCATCACAGCATTACTCATCAGGGGAAATGGGAATTAAACGTCAAGGAGATATCGCCACACACCCACCAGAATGGCTGAAGATGACAAGACTGACAATACCAAGTGTTGTTGAGCCTGTGGAGCAGCTGGAACTATCCTACATTACCGTGGGGAGTGTAGAAATGTTACAACCACATAAGACAGTTGTTTGGCAGATTCTATTAAAGCTAAGTATATGCCAAGGTTATAACCCAGTCATTCTACTCCCAGATATATACCCAAGAGATATGGGTGCGTTTGTCGACAAAAAGATATATACAAGAATGTTCAAATCAGTTTTATGCATAATACCTCCAAATGTGGAAACACCCTAAATTCCTGTCATCAGAAGAACTGTTGTGTTTTCATACAATGGAGTACCACACAACAACAGAGAGGGGGTGATGGTTATACGAGGGCATCTATATGTGTAGATGATTGTCAAGCTGTACATTTCAGATGAGTGCACTTTATGCGCCTTACTTTATGCATGTTATACTTTGATTTAAAAAAAATGAAAAGGAAATACTGTCCAAGGGAAGTAATAACAATATTGATAATTTATTGAATACCTAATAAGAGCCAGGTGCTTTTAAATAGATTATTTTACTTAATCCATCCAACCCAACCTGTCAGCTAGGTATAATTCTCATTTTGTAGAGGAGGAAACAGATTTAGAGAAGGCAAATAGCTTGAGTCCCCGCTGGTGAGTCTAGGAGCCAGGACTTGAACACGAGCCACTACCTGAGGTCTTGCCACTTGGCTTGGGATCTTCCGAGCGATTCCAGGCAGATCATCAAAGCTTTCTGCTGTGCCTGCCACTTCCCCTAAGTGTCAGAGCCTTAGATATCATTCTTGGAGGAGAGCTTCATCAAGTATCCTGATATTCCAGGAACCCCAATCCCTCTTGCCATGTTTGGAAAAAAAAAAAAGGGAAGCGGCTGTGGCTCAATCAGTAGGGCTCCCGTTTACCATATGGGAGGCCCCGGGTTCGGTTCCCGGGGCCTCCTGGTGAAGGCAAGCCCACCCGCACGGCGTGGTTAGCTGACCCAGCGAGCACGAGCAGCAAGGGGGGGATAAATGAATAAATAAATAAAATCTTTAAAAAAAAAAAAAAAAAGGTATGGGAAACATAGCCCCTTTCCACACTCCTTCATGATCTGTTCCAATCAGGGAAAGAACCAAGGCTTCCTACCCAGCACCTTCATCTAACGCTCTCTGTGTTGTAAATTCTCTGCGAGTGCAAGGTGCGCAGGCAGTAGCAGTCAAGATGGTGAGCTAAGCTTAAGTTCCAGCTCTGTTGCCCTTGAACTGTGGGTCTCTATCTAGGCGAGGCCTTCGTTCCCTTGTCTGGAAGGTACTTACCCTACAGTTTGATTATGGGGGTTGGATTGTGAGAAGTGAGCAGCTCAGCACTGGGAGGGCAAGAAGTGCCTAATAAATGGCAGCATCGAGACGCCAAAGCCTCCACGTCATTGATGCCAGCTCCTTCCATGCCTCTTACATGGGCTTAGCACCACCCCCTCTAAACAATTCAACCTGCATTCGAAATAAATAAGTTCTGCTAATCGTTTTTCCACTCTGTGTGCACATACTGAATAATAGCTGAATCTCAGGGATTCAGGAAGGGAGGGGGAGGTAATTTTGAACCAGAATGGTCAGAGAGAAGGTATTATTTGGGTGGAGCTTCAAAAGTGGGTGGGGGATGGTTGGGCGTCCATCTCCCATATGGAGGACCTGGGTTCGATCCCCGGGACCTCCCAGTAAAAAAAAAAAAAAAAAAAAAAAGTGGGTGGGGGGAGTGGATGTAACTCAGTGGTTGAGCACTTGCGTCCCATGTACAAGGTCCCAGGTTCGATTCCTGGGACCTTGTACAAACAAAAAACCAGCTCTTATTGGGAAGTGGATGTAGCTCAGTGGTTGAGGACCTGCTTGTCACGTATGAGGTCCTGGGTTCAATTCCAGGTGCCTCCTAAAAAAACAAAAAGGTGGGATTTAGTCACAGAGAGAAGGACCAGGTTATAGGGTAGGTATTCCAAGTTGGGGAGGGGGGTACTTAGCAAAGGTGGAGTTTGGGAATGACGAACAGGTCATTTTAGTTGGAACCTAAGATTTTATGTAGAGACTAGTGGAAGATAAACTTGGAAAGTTTATCTCCCGGTGAGGTCTGGCTAAGAAAGAGGAACTTTTTCTATAGGGAAAGAAGTCACTGAACGTTCTGGAGTGTGGTAGGTACGTGATGATGCCCCTATGGAAGGTGAAAGAAATCAGGCTAAGGAGGCCAGTGAGGAGAGAAATGTGCAAGTTCAGGGGCAGGTGAGTTGGGTGCGACTCAGGGGAGTGGCACAGAATGGAAAGGGGTAGGCAGGCGGCTGGAGGGGAAGGGAGGTGAAAGACTCCCAAAGTCTCGAAGCTGATAATGAAAGGGATTGCTTACTGGCTAAGCCTGGAGATGGTGGATTTCTTCTCTGCCTGGTTCCTCACCTCCAGTCTGCTATTTGGATGTTCTCGAGAGCACTTTGTCATCTTCTGCACTCAGATTTGTCCTGGGTAAAGGACAAACATTGCCTTTCTACAAGTTTCCTTTCCACCCTTGCGGCTTTAAAACCACATAGAGGGAGGCGTGTCAGGACTGAAACAAACCTAACAGCAGAAGAGTTGCCAAATCTACCCCTCCCAAAGACAAGAATTTGTTTAGATGCCCTAAGAAGGGGCGGGGGCGGGGAAGCACCCTGCCAGCTCCTGCAAACCCAGGTCTGCATTTGTGGAGAGAAGCGAGGATGTTTTGAATCAAAATCCTCTGTTTTTGTTGTCTTCCAGGGCTGTAGCAGTGGGCAGGAAGAAAACCGCCCCCCTCCGAAGGCTGTTTTTGTTGCTGTTCTGTGGAGCATTGTTCTAAAAATGGGAAATTACATGTTGCTGTGCCAAAGGAAACAAGCACCTGCAGTTAAAGGAACACGGTCCTCGAGGCGGCTTTTCTGGGCATGCACCGTCCTGGTCCTGGCCAATGCTGGAGGCAACTCGGTGCCTTTTTTCTTTTCTCAGGGCCTTGGGTGTGGGCTTGTTTGCTGTACCTGCAGTGGGCTTTGGCAGCTATGGGTTTCAGGTGCTTTCTCCTTCACTCATTCACCCAATAAACATTTATTGAGCATCTGCTCTGCACCAGCCTTGGTCGTTTTTACTCTATTCTCTTCTTCGACGTCGGTAAAATCACGGGGTGCGTTGGCTACAGGAAGGCAGCTTTTTCTTCACTTTTTTCGATTTTCAAAATCATCACACAACTGCTGCCTCCACGTGGCTAAGGAGCTAGAGAGATTCTCAGCACATTCTTTCCTTCCTTCTTCCATTTTTCATTAGTCTAAAAAAAAAATGTGATTTTAACATGTTAACACATTTCTTTGGTCACATGGATTTTTTTAAAACAATTTATTGAAGTATATCATTCATACACGAACATACATAAACTGTAAGTGTTCAGTAAACATCGTGATCTTACAAAACAAACCTGCATAACATCACACGGGGCTCCCACACATCACCCCCCCCCCACCAAACACCCTGCATTGTTGTGAAACATTTGTTAACAAATCATGAAAGAGCATCGTCCAAGTATTACTACTAACTATAGTCCAAATCTTCCTCCCCTATAAAATTTTTTTAAGGATTTATTTACTTTTATCCCTTTTTACCCCCCCTCCCCACACACCGTTTTTGCTATTTCTGTGTCCATTCACTGGGCAACTCTCTGTGTCCATTTCCTGCCCTCTCTTCTCATCCTTTTTCTCCTGTCTTCACTGGGATTCGATCCTCAGGACCTCCGATGGGGGAGAGAGGCGTCCTACTACCACCTGCGCCACCTTAGTTCCTGTTTTTTTCTGTGCATCTCGTCTTGGCTCTCCCTTGTGTCACTCTCCTGTTAAGTCATCATCTTGCTGCGTGGCTTGCGGGGCCTGGAGGCTCACCTGCTATGGGCACCTTCTATGTTTTTCTTTTATTAAAATTTTTTTTTTTTTTTTAAGATTTATTTATTTACTTTATCCATTTTAAACCGCCCCCCCTTCCCCATTTGCTGTTTTGTGTCCATTCGCTGGGCAATTCTGTGTCTGTTTCCTTTTTTTTTTTTTTTTTTTTTTTGTAGGATTTTTAAAATTTATTCATTTATCCCCCCCTTGCTGCTTGTGCTCGCTGGGTCAGCTAACCATGCCGTGCAGGAGGGCTTGCCTTCACCAGGAGGCCCCGGGAACTGAACCCGGGGCCTCCCATATGGCAAATGGGAGCCCCACCGATTGAGCCACAGCCGCTTCCCTCTGTGTCTGTTTCCTGCCATCTCTTTTCCTCCTCCTCATCCAGTCTTCACCAGGATTCGATCCTGGAGACCTCCGATGTAGGAGAGATGTGTTCTGCCACCTGCGCCACCTCGGTTCCTGGTTTTCAGAGCTTTTGGAGCATCTCGTCTTAACTCTCCCCTGCATCTCTCTCCTGTTATGTCATCATCTTGCTGCATGGCTCCCGGGGCTGGCGGCTCACTGGCACACAGAGCCTGGCAGCCCATGTGCCTTCTATATATATATTTTTTATTTTACCGGGAGGTCCCGGGGATCGAACCCAGGTCCCTCCATGTTCCCTCCATGTGGCAGATGGACGCCCAACCATTTGAGCCACATCCACCCCCTCTTTTTTTAATTTTTACCAGGAGATCCCGGGGGTTGAACTCAGGTCCCACCATATGGGAGACGGACGCCCAACCACCTGAGCCACATCCGTCCCCCTGCTATATCTCTTAAGGTTGACCAAAGATACCCAAAGTTACAGTCTTTTCCCATACAGGATGGTCATATAATAAATCAGGCTTAGTTTATCACCAGCATTCTCAAAACCAGACCTAGGGAGAAAAACTAGGTCTGGGGACACATGCGTGGTTTCTAATATAGTGAATATTTAGCCTGCCCTGATTATCACAAAATCAGGTCATCGAGAATGTTCGCATCACATGACTTTTCAAGGTTTCCAGTCACTGGGGTGCAGTTGGAAATTTTTGTTCTATGGTGCTAGATATTAAAAGACAGTTTTTTTGTTATCTGGTTAATGTTTAACACTTATCAACATTGATATAATTGTGAAACAATCAGGTCTTGAAATGTGAAATTAATACATTTAGGATGGATTTGTGGTGTAAAAAAACAAAAGTCCAGGTTCATAAGCTGATCTCCTGTTTATCTTGAAACCAGAAAGAAGCAGGGAGTAGGGGGCACAGTGAGTTTTAAACTTTCTGGAGGGCTTTTGAAGCAGGCTAGTTTAGGGAAGGAGAAGACGAATCTGGGACTTAGCAGAAAACCACGGCTGTGAAACATGTGACCATGGAATCCCACCTGGAAATCCTCTGAGGGAAAGACCCCCACCAGAAAGCTGCTGGAAGACCCCACGAGAATCCTCCATTTAGAACGGGATTTCATCTGGGATCAAGGAAAAGCCCGGGATAGTCTCAAGGGACCTTATCATTTCCCTCCCCCCAATTGATGGGTAGGGTAATCATTCAAAACAGCAAACAGCTGGGAACCCTCCCCTGAACATTAGCAAGTGGAAGGAATATTAAGGGTTTAAAAAGCAAGCACAGGGAAGCAGATGTGGCTCAAGTGATTGGGCTCCTGTCTACCATATAAGAGTTCTGGGGTTTGATTCCCCAGTCTTTGAAAAAGGAAGTGCAGGGGCAAGATGGGCCCTTTTTCTCTCTTTCTGCCTAGACCAGCCCTCAAGTATACCTGGGGCCCGTGATCTGTTATTTTCTCCTCTTCTCTCATTTCCTTAATAACCTACTGGCCTAACTAAACCGGCATGTTCTTCAATTCTTTTATGTAACATAGCCAAGAACCTGAGGAATCTGGCAACACTTTGACTTTGGTTAGAACTTCCTGCTCATGAAGCTCATGCATTCCTCAAATGGATTGCCCAGAATGTGAGGGGGTGGGGGGCGGCGGTCTTCTTTGGGAGGCAGGGTCATCTCTCTCTGGGCTTCTTGGGTGCATCAGCACCCAAGAAAAAGGGCCTCTAATTGTAATTTACTTAATTGGCCATCTTAGTTTCCCCCTTGGTTTCAGCTTTTCCTCTCGAGGCTTAAAAGTAGGACCCTGCTATCATCAAGCTCATGATGTGGGTTCACATTTTGAGTATCTTCTTTTTCTTTTGCTTACCTGAATTTTCTAATTTTTCTACAATAAGTAGCAAGATAACAAAAAAATGTGATTTTGCCCTCATGGGGCTCATGTTCTGGAGATGGAAAGGGATGTAAGTGGGTGGAGCTGCTATTAGGTGTGATGGGAGTTCAGCAGTAGAGAGGGCCCCTGATCGTAAGGGCATGGAGGGGGGCGAGCAGAGGCAAGACTGAAGTTGTAGAGCCAGTTAGGGGGCTGTGGGAGGCAGGAGAGTGCCCCCCCCCCAAGTGTCCACCTCTTAGTCCCTGGAACCTGTGACTATGTTAGGTTTCCCAGCAAAGGGAAATTACCATTGCAGATGGAATTAAGAAGGATGATATCTGACTTTGAGATTGTCCTTATAAGTGGAAGAGGGTGGCAAAAGAGGAAGTCAGAGAGAGACTTGTAGATGCTAAGCTGCTGGTTTTGAAGAGCGGGGAAGGGGCTGTATGCCGAGGAATGCAGGTGACCTCTAGAAACTGGAGAAAGCTAGGAGATGGATTCTGCCCCTGGAGCCCCCAGAAGGGACACAGCCTCCCAACCTGATACCTTGGCTTTAGCCTGGTGAAACCGATTTGGACTTCTGACCTCCAGAACTGTAAGATAATAAATGTGTGTTGTTTTAAGCCACTAAGTTTGTGGTAATTGGTTGCAGAAGCCATAGAGAATGAATGCAGGGGCTATTTTCAATGATCCAGGCTGTAGATGGTGAAGACCTGGAGTTGACAATAAAGGTGGAGAGAACGGGACACGTTCAAGGTAAATTGAGGAGAGAGGGATTTAGCAGCTGACTGGGATAGTGCTCCACTGCCGGAGAATCTCCATCCTGTCCCAGGGCCAAGGGACCACCTACTTCTGTTACCAGGGGCACAAGAGGCCCAGAGATTGCTGGCATTCCCAGTGGGCCTTCTGAACGAAGCTTCTAAAGCTATGGCAACTCCCAATTGTCCAAGGCGATTGGTTCTACAAGTACGGAACTTCGGAGTACTGCTTTTGTGTTTAGACCTTACCCATGGGGACCAAATCTGAGTTCCAAAGCCCTGGCTGTCCCATTCAGAAACTGGTGGCTGTGGGCTCAGCTGGATCTATTTTCAGAATAATTTTTGCATGTACTATACACTAACACTTTTAGCTTGCTCATGGAACTATGTTGGGTGATGGATGATTCATTGTCACATTTTTCCCATGTGTGTATTCTGTAAGTGCTTGGGAGGGGCGTCCCCTAATTATATGTTTTGTTTCAGAATGCATTGTTTGTGTGGCCCATCAACATCAATCAAGGTTTTCTTTATCATCTACCTGAAGCCATTTTGAACAGCATTCACCCTGAGGTGAATTACTACTCACAAATCCTTCCCTAGGTGTTCACAAACAGCAAGCCTTGCCTCACAGGTAGCTGTAAACTAGACTCGATCCACATCATCTTGATAAAGTTGATAAGGTTAAGTTTGCTTCCTCTTCCTGCCTCATGAGTCATTTACAGATTTTCTGCCAGGCTAACCTTGACCCTTTCATGTGCAGAGGATGTAAAACTGTGCT
>JAKSZT010053990.1:2195998-2207177 GCA_026826555.1 Tolypeutes matacus | reverse complement strand
AATTCCTACTGCCCAGCCTATATCATTAACTCCTTATTGTATATCCTTCCAGATCTTTGCTAAGTGTGTGCGTGTATGTACGTTCAGTATGCCCATAAGTACTTCTTTGCAAAATGAGATGATACCATGCATACTATTTATCATCCTTTTTCAGTGAATCTCCACTTCTCCATGTCAGTAAACGACCACCCAGTTAATGTTTAGATTCCGTTTTCCCAAAAATGTCCTCCACATCAGGTTTGTCCAAATCCTACCCCTTGCTCGGATTGGTGAGTGTGCCCGCTGGGTCTCCTCTCTCAAGGTCCCTGCCTCTTTCTCACGGCGCTGGCTCGAGGCCCATCCTTGGGGTGTAAAGGAAGCCTCTGACTAGAACATCTCAGGCTGCTGGGGGCCGGCCGACCGCTTCAGTAGAGGCTGAGGCCCCCCTCTGCCGTGACTCCTAGCAGTGCTGGCCGGTGGGAACAGGACTGGGCTCCAAGCTTGGGAAGGGAAACGTGGTTGTGCCAAAAGCACGGGGCCCCACCCAGAAGTTTGGCAAAGGCAACTTGGAGTCAGAAGAGCAGGTGGGGAGAGAGTTCACCCCGTGCAGCTTCCAGGAAAGGACTCACCCCCACCCTTCCTCCTCATGGCCTCCTCTGGGCCGCCTCTTCCCCAGTCACTTCCCCTCAGACAAAGGGTTTGTGTGCGCTCCTTCCCCAACTCGGCTCACCTTCAACCTTTCCCAGGGCCTGCTCTTCTGCACTGCAAGGTGCCTCTGGAGCGAAGGGCAGCTTTCAGAAGTACTGACCAGTTAGCGCAGGTGGCTGCCACGCTCTCACACCAAATGCAGGGATATTTACCACAGGCTAAGGAGAAAGGCTGGAATATGCGGTTCCCTTGCCTTCTGGAACCGCATTCCACCTCCGTCCTGTGCTGGATGGCTGGGGGCTTGAAATCCCCCAACGTTCCAAAGTGAAAAAGACCAAGCAAGGCGAGTTCCTGCCCGCCTGCCTTCGGTCTGCTCCCCTCCCCGCCCTTGAGTCCGCTCCCCCTGAGGGGCAGCCGGCTGTCCAGCCTGGAGGCCTGGGCAGGGGGCTCCGCCTCTCTGCAGCCCCCTCTCCACCAGCTCACTGGGGGCCCCACATGCCTTCCCGGTGACCTCACCCCGGACAGATGCGGCCTTTCAGCCCTGTGCCTCCCCAATGTTCCATTGGTTTCAGCTTCTGGCCTCTGGGGCTTTCTCTTTCAACTTCTGGGGTTTCTTTCTGTCTCTGTGGCTCCCTCTCTGCATGTTCACTATAAGGACTCCAGTGAGAGGATTAAGAGCCCCCTGGGTCACGCCCTACTAAAATAATCTAATCAAAGGACCTTAACTAAAATGATCTAATCAAAAGGTCCCGCCTACAATAGGTTCACACCCACAGAAATGTGTTAGCTCTAAGGACATGATCTTTTCTGGGATACATACAGTCTCAAACTACCACAGTTGAGATGAAGCTAGGGAATTGGAATCAATGGTGGCACAAAGAGCAGAGACTTCAGTTTGCAAAACTTCAGTCATTAGAGCCTTGGCTTGCGAGAGATTCCATTTATAGGTACCTTCAGCAGACTACATAGCAGAGAGACACCTCTGGGCATCAGCAGCATGAGGGAAGGAGAAAGAAATTGCAAGGTAATGGGTGAATTCAGAGAATGTAGCTTCGGAGAGGCCCTCCACTTGGGGACTTGTAGAAGCATTTGGGGGGAACCTGAGAAGGCCTGGGATTCCTGCAAAGCTGATGAGAAACCTGTTTTTCACTTTGAGGCTGATATGGCCTCAGAAACAGCAAATAAAAATGTTTATTTCATTAATGAGTGAATCATTTTTACAGTTCTTGGAGTAGGCACCTGAGCTTCCTTGAAATTTGGGACCAGTTTCTGGAGGAAGGTCCACTTCTGACATTTTCAGGGCCTGCAGCGAGAATACCAATGGAGGACAATATTCCATGTATATGAATACTTGGAGGTTATAAATCAAGCTAAGTGATTATTGTTAACTGAGATATGCTTTACCCTCTTACCGTGAAAAATGTACCTTCATAACCACCTAGAATATCAGGATTTAATTTGGAATGCCTGCACCCTCCGAGTTTGGCACTTGAAAGTGGCAGCTAAGAAAGAGCCAGACCTTGGTCCCCAGACCCTGGCCCCCAGCCTACCCACCTTCTTCATAGACTCTCACCTCCTTCACACACTGTAAGGCACTTCATATATGTGCCTGTCCAAACTCCAGCAACACCCTTGGGCCTAGGGCAGTGAAAAATTGGTAATACAATATATCAGGTGGAGAAAAGACCCTGGAGAAACGATCTTGCTGCTGTGAAGGCTGAATATAAAATTAGGCACTTCTTGGGAAGCGGCTGTGGCTCAATTGGTTGGGCCCCCGTTTACCATATGGGAGGCCCTGGGTTCGATTCCCGGGGCCTCCTGGTGAAGGCAAGCTGGCCCGCACGGCGCAGTGAGCTGGTGAACCAAAATGATGCAAAATGACACAAGCAGACACGGAAAAAAAAAAAAAAAAAAAAAAAAAAAAAAAAAACACGCAAAGCAAATGGACACAGCGAGCACAAGCAGCAAGGGGGGAATAAATATATAAAAAATAAATCTTTAAAAAAAAAAAAATTAGGCACTTCTGGATACTCAAAATGTGGTATGGAGGAGCCATGAGCTCTAGGTGGGCACATCCCAGGTACTCGTGGCCTCCTTAACCTTAGAAGAGGGATTTGTTTGGATAAAGGCCAAAGCAAGACTGAAAAGTGCAGGGTTCAGGCTAAGGGTTTCTCTTCCCCTGGTCTAAGGGAAGTATAGGCATACCTTGGAGATACTGCAGGTTCCGTTCCAGATCACCGCAATAAAGTGAATATCTCAATGAAGCGCGTCACACAAATTTTTTGGTTTCCCAGTGCATATACAAGATACGTTTACACTATACCTTAGTCTATCAAGTGTGCAATAGCATTGCCTTTAAAAAAAAAAAGTTTATACCTTAATTTAAAAATATTTCATTGCCAAAAAATGCTAAACATCACCTGAGCCTTCAACTATTTCACACCTCAACTCTCTTAATATTTGCTTCATGTACTTCGGGGTTGTGCTGGTAGGTGCACATATATTTATAACCACTATATCTTGTTGAATTGACCCCTTTATAAGTATATGGTGGCCTTATTTGTCCCTTGTAACAGTTTTTGAGTTCAAGTCTATTTTATCTGATGTTAGCATAACTACCCCAGCTCTTGGGGAATATTTTTTCTAACCTTTCCCTTTCAACCTACTTGTGTTCTTTAAGGTGTGTCTCTTGTAAACAGCAGATACAGGTATACCTTGTTCTATTAAGCTTCACTTTCTTGTACTTCTCAGATATTGTGTTTTTTTTACAAATTGAAGGTTTGTGGCAACCCTGCATGGAGCAAGTCTATCGGCACCATTTTTCCAACAGCTTGTGCTCACTTCATGTCTCTGAGTCACATTTGGGTGCCTTCCTCACTGGTTAATAAGAGGGAAAACTCGGGGGAGCTTACGGGAACTCTGTACTTGCTGCATGCTTTTTTTGTAAACCTACAACTATTCTAATTAAAAAAAAAAAAAAAAAAAAAAGCTAAAATAAAAAGGGTGGGGGTAGGGAGCGATTCATAGACAGAGAAGGCTCCCAGCAGTGGCTGCATTCGAATTGCATGTGCTCTGCCAGCCCATCCTTTAAGGAACAGCGCCTGCTTGTGGCCCAAGCTCTGTAACTGCACCCCATCCTTCTGGCCATGAGCTGAATGGCCAAGGCTGTGGACAGAGAGGGAACATGGGGCATCTGCTTAAGTTTACCCCTGGTAAGGACTGTAAGAGATGAAGGTGCTCTGAAAGAATCCTCTTCATCCCAATCTATACGTTCTCAGTGTTTGTTTAGCTCATCACAAAGAACTGAGATTCAAATCCTGCTATCACCCTGTTCATCTTCATTATCAGCCACAGCACAAATGTTATTTATTGAGACCCTCTTCACAAAAATCTGTGCCAAAGGGGCTGATGGATGCCAGACACAATATCCACCCCCAGAGAATCTACAGTTTAGGATGAGAAAACAATGATAGATAGATAGACAGATAGACACACAAACAGTTGACAAAGGTAATACATATACAAATTCAAATTACAGACTTAGTAATATATTAATAGAATACTCAGAATTTCTGTCTTTATTATTAAATAATACATCTATGTGTTTATTACTTATATCTTAGTTCTTGCCCCCCAAACTTATTTGAGTTACACTATTAGAATAGTGGGAGCTCCTAAATAATTTAGGACAGAGAACACAATACTTGGAGATGAAATAACAGAAATCAAACCCTGTTTCTCTCCCTTCATACTTGTGTGTGACTTTTTACAATCTGTTTGACTGGAGTTTGGGGAGCACCAAACTCTAGGTAAAAAATCTTTTATAGAATAGAGTCAGACCCCTAGTATGACATTCAAGGCAGAAGTTGTACCACTCCCAAGGAACACACAATCAAGGGGGGGAAGTCATGAGGTCAGATGTTTGTGAAATTAACTTTAAAACAAGAAAGACTGCTAAAGAAGTATGAAGGAGGGAGCTATTAATTTTGACTCAGTAGGATCCAGGTACAGCATCTTGGTACAAAAGAGCTTATGAACTTGGAAGAAAGTATTTCCTGGCAGAGGAAAGGCCTGGAGGAGGAAGAATTCATGGGACATTGGAAGAATGGGTATTAAACCAGTGTTTGCAAGATTATGGAATTCCTAAGCGTTAGAAGAAGTGGAAAGGTAATTAAAGCTAAACTTTGGAGGGCTCTGAGGATAATCTTTATTCTATCAATAGTGGGGAAGCCATCAAAGGCTTTTGAACAAAATTAGCACATGCTCAACCATGCAAAAACATAGAACAATGATTCTCTTACAGAGACACTTGAGGACATGCTCCAGCAAAACAAAGGAGGACCCAGGGAACAACAAAGGATAAGCTCCAGAAAATGCTGGATCCAACCCTTAAGGGAAATGAAGAGCCCTTCTGGAAAAAGTGGGCAGCAGACTGGAATCAACCAGTACAGATGAACACAGGAAGAAAAGAGGAGTTCTCTAGGAAAAGCAGAGAATTCTGGGAATTTTATACTACACTTGAGAATGGCAACAACTTAAAGATCTGATAAGGCAGATAAAGAAAGAAAAAAGAAAGGTAATCAGAAACTCCAGGTAAAACAAAATGCCATACAAAACAGAAAATAGCACCACAATACATGACCTGGTCTGTGATGAACAAATTTGATATACTCACAGTAATGCAAGCACAAGTTACTGGTCTCCAAATTTTTGAAGCAATCTAAAGTTGAAGCACATAAGTTTTGACTGTGGTTACATATTAAGGAAGGTCCGAGATTACCAGGGAAGAAATGAAAGAAAGGATGAAGCAACAATATCCTGATCTTGTAAAGTGGAAAGGCAAGAGATGCCATTTCTAGTTGATAGAACGAAAAATTCAGAGTAAATATATTACTTAAATTTAAACAATTTAGTAAACAACTGAGAATCTAAAAATGATGATACAACTCTCCTGAGAAGACTAAAGCAGTAAAGGTGAAGAGGCAATAAATAAGATAAATCTGCATCCAGTGAAGCAAAAAGTCAGTAAGTAATGGCTAATATTGTGAAATCAGGAAGTTGAAGTTGTACACATTTATTAGTGGGAAATATGGAGCAAACTCCCAGAAGATACAGCTAAAAAAGTCTTAAAATGGTTGCCTCTGGCTGCAGGTACAGATGTGATGTTCTCAGGATGGTTTCATTTCTGACTCCCTTTTCCCCCGTGAGTTATTGGTGAGCTTTTCTCACCATACTGATCTACAGATGGAGAAATAAGGGTGGTATTTTTCCGGATAGGAGAGTTGAAATGCTCAGACTTATTTCAGCCATTTTTCCCTAGTGTTCTTAGATGCAGAGACAATTTTGAAATCCCTTGAATACAGTTTTCAGTGACAAAACCTGAAGGCACATGTTCCCAGAGAAGACACAAGACATGCTTTCTCCAGTTCAAACATTCTCACCTTAAATATTTCAGGACTAATTGTTTAATGTGTTTATGTACAGTAGGTTAGGGAAACTAGGTTATGTTTATATGAAGTTCTACCTAATTAGTGAATTAAAATCCTAGTAGACCAGATATGAAGTTACCTTATTTCATAAATGCCCTTAGCATGTTCTCTCTAAAGCCTTTGGTTTAGAGATAGAATGTGAGCTTTATGCACTTAGCCTGAGCTTAGTAAGGTTTCTTTGCGTACATGTGGTACAAAAAATTCTTAATACACCCCTTCTTTAGTCCTTCTAGGTTGTCCTTTGTTTTTTTTAACAAGCTCTTCTGTTTGGACATATAGGCCTTCCTTAGAGGAACCAGGGCCTCCCAGCCTGGGAAAGGGTAGCTTGGTCCCTTGATCCCAGTGTCCATAGCAATAGACTGTCACTGCAGATTGATCCAGTGGGTATATATGCTAATTAACGTGAGTCTTTTCCTTATTTAAAGGAGTCCCTCTTACTGAACATAGATGACTTATTATAGTGTTATGAAAGTATTGTTTGTGCTAAAAATCCATTGCCATTTGGTACAAATGACATTTGTTCTTTCTGTGAAAGAGAGATTCCCTTGAGTGTGTTTGTACACAGAGCCTTCAGGTGGTGAGTTGATGAAGCAGCATCACCCCCGCATTGTTTTCAGTGATGGGGGATATCACAGGGAGGTGCAGGGCAGATTGGGCTCTTCTCAGTTGCTCCATTGATTAAATGGCACCTTCCCCAATTCAGTCTGACTGTAGTGGTTGCTTTTATGTCCATGTATTTCAAGCTTGTACTTCTGTGAAAGGTAGCCATCCTGTATCATCTTCAGGCTTTAGGGAGTACATGTAGGCATGCCAACCCAGCCCCATAGTTGAATACTGTGTTTCGCTATGCTTAATAACATCTACATAGTTTTCAACTGGAAAAATAACTTGCTAGTATGATGTCCTAAAATGAAAGCTGCTAAAAATTACAGGTAGTGTTTTTCGGTCTGGGTCCACCTTTATACTCTTGTCAGATTATTGCTGAGGAACCGCAGCTAAATGCCTGGAAAGTACCTCGGCCCATAGAACCCTGCTTGACTCTGAGACCTGCACACAGCCATACTGCAGTTCACTCTTGAAGGTACAGGCAAGGTTTTTTTGTTTGTTTTACACAAAAGCAGCTCATCCTCTCCTCAAAAGTTGGCAAAACAGGCTCTTTAAGGAATTGTTTCTCTGAGAAGCCCTGTTTACCCATGGTTTAGAGCTTCCCAGGTTTATTGAAACTGGTTAAAAATAGAGTTTTTATTTTCAAGTAAGTGCTCTTTCCAGGTGAAAACTTTTTTTGGTTTGTTTTGAAGGTAAGGAAAAGAGGGGAAACTTTGCTCTTTCAATTTAATAATTATTAAGTTCAGTCTATGATGAAGTATTTGATTATTAAACAGTAATGCCACTAATAAGTTTTAAATTTTCAGGAATTAAGTGTAAACATCAGTACAATACTCTTAGTTATGGTAAAGACAGCTGTCCTGAGATAAATGACTCACTTTGGTGCAATGTTTGATGTTCAAAATGCGATGTTACAACAATAAACAAATGTAAATTTAAAAATAAATAAATAAATAAATAAATGAATAAATAAAATAAAATGGTTACCTCTGGGTAGTAATGTCAGGGATTAGAGAGGTGGGGTGGGGTTGAGGGAGGGGACAGAAGACTATAGCTTTTCATTTTAAATTCTTCTGTACCATTTGATTTTTTAGCTGTGTGGAATGGAATAAACTTGTGTGCTTTTTATACCCCACCCATATTTTTCTTTATACCGTGACTCTCCTCCCAATGGGACATTTAGACCTCAAATTCTTGGCTTTTGGGTTTAAAATCCACCATCCAGATATAAATAAAAAATATTTAAAGAAATCCAAAATCTCGCAAAACCTATTTGCACCCACACATATCCCATCCTGATTCATTAAAAAATTCCCTGGGGGATGGATGTGGCTCAAATGGTTGGGATTTGTCTCCCGTATGGTGGGACCTGGGTTCAGTCCACGGGACCTCCCAGTAAAATAAAGAAAAGTATAGAAGGTGCACAGGCGTGCCATCCGGCCCCGTGAGCAGGTGAGCCCCCAGGCCCCGCCGAACCATGCAGCAAGACGATGACATAACAGGAGAGAGACGCTAAGACGAGATGCACCGAAAAACCAGGAACTGAGGTGGCGCAGGTGGCAGAACGCCTCTCTCCCACATCGGAGGTTCCCAGGATCGAATCCTGGTGAAGACAGGAGGAGAAGGATGAGAGGAGAGGGCAAGAAACAGACACAGAGATTGCCCAATGAAGGGACACAAAAACAGCAAAAAGGGGGGGGCAGTTAAAATGGATAAAAAGTAAATAAATAAATAAATCTTTAAAAAAATATTCTTTGGTCTAGGGGAGGAGAAGAAAGTTGGAAAGAAAAGCAATTGTATGAGATACTTGTGTGAACCTCCTTTTAAAAAACAGCCCTATAGCCTGTTCCCCAACAAAGTCATCTTCTGGATTAGGGGGCACTAGATCCTAAATAAGTTCAGAGGTTTCAGAGGGGAGAAGACTGTGCCACTTCTTATATGAAAGTCCTGGGAGGCAGCAAACCCCAGAAAATTCTGCACACCCTTGAAGGGCTTCAGGGAACTTTGTAAATTCACTCTGTCCCCAATGAGGGCTGCAAAATAGCCTTTTCTCCATGTGCCTGACAGTGGTAGGGATGGGAAGTTGCTAGGCAGTGAGCCTGGGAGGGCCTGAAGGCATAGTCAAGAGGCTGAAGCAGAGATGAACCCTGGCCCATGTGGCCGAGGACCGATTGGAGCTCAGGCTGTTTCCAGGGTGCTTAAGGTTTAAAAGAGATGAAGTTGAAAAGGCAGCATGCTACCTATGTGCCAGGTGTGCGTGGAATCTCGGTGGAGCTGCAACTCCTACCCTACAGCTCAATGGACTCATCCAAATCACCTGGCGAGGAGACAATGATGGGCAACGGCCATCCCAGGGAATGGAGAGGGCCTGCAGCTGCAGGCAGGATCATCCCACCCACCATATCCATGGGATATAAGCCCTCTCTCACTTGGAGGTAGAGTGGACATCACCATCCCAGTCCCCTCAGGATTGGGAGAAGAACTATGCACTAGAGTGGACTTAATGGTATTCTCTTGTTCACATATGGTGATTCTAGCAATGGAAGAAATTATAACAGTGAGGTGGAGCTGGTGGCTACTGGACACTTTCGGGGCAGGGAGGGGATGTGCAGTTGAAATACAGGCACTTTTTTGGGATTTGGAGGTTGTCCTGAGTGCCGTTGTGGCAACGAATATAGGCACACACCACTCAGAACTGTGTGGGAGAGAGTGTGGTCTACGATGTGAACTGTGGTCTATGGTTGGTGGCAAGGCCCCAGGATGTGTAAGTCCATTGAGGGTGGTGGGCCACACTTGTGGGAGATGTTTGTGTGGGATGTGGTGCGAGGTGTGGAAGGTGGGGAACATGGGAATCCCGGAAGGTTCCGTGTAATGTTTTAGGTAATCTAAGCACGTTTTAAAATATATTTATATATATATAAATAACATTTTTGTAAGCAAATGCACATATATGCATATATATTTATATATCATTTTACAAATATTGGTATGTATTGTGAAAATTTTGATTTTTACCCAGAATAAAAAAATAAATTAATTATTAAAAAAAAAAAAAAAAAAAAAAAGGCAGCATGCCCAGGAGCCCCTAATGGACCTTCAGGGAGTGTTCGTTTCCTTCCTTTTTTCTCTTCTTCCCTCCTCCCAACCCGCCCCCATTCTTCCTTCCTCTGTTCGCCTAATATGTGTCCTTCATTTCTGGTCCTAGCCTCTCCCTGGCCAGTCCCTCCTGCTCTTAATCCTTCCTTGGTCTGGTCCCAGCTCCTCTCCCTACTTCTCTTCACCTCCTAGAACACTCAGAGCCACTGTGACTAAAATCAACTCCATGCAGTGCTGATCAACTGCTAATTTAAAATGGTGGATTAATCACAAAAACTAGTCACCCTTCTCTTTCAAATCCCATTAACATTGGGAAACATATTTAAAACATATTTAAAAGTAAAACATATTTAAAGTTTATTACCCCCCCCCCCAAAAAAAATGTTTATTACTCACAAGGACAAGAAGAAAGGGAGAGAGGGCAATAGCAGGATAAAAGCGGTCACTTTGAAAGATAAAAAGCAAATGACAGAACATAATGCAAAAATTCTCAACAAAATACTTGCAAATCGAATCCAACAGCATATCAAAAGACTTATACATCACGACCAAGTGGGATTTATTCCTGGTGTGAAAGGCTGGTTCAACATAAGAAAATCAATCACTGTGTAATACACCACATTAACAAATTGAAGGAAAAAAAACACATGATCATCTCAATAGATGCAGAAAAGGCATTCAACAAAATCCAACATCCTTCTTTGATAAAAATACTTCAAAAGATAGGAATAAAAGGAAAATTCCTCAATATGGTAAAAGGCATATATGAAAAACCCACAGCCAACATCATACTCAATGGGGAAAGGTTGAAAGCTTTCCCCCTAAGATCTGGAACAAGACAAGGATGCCCACTGTCACCATTGTTATTCAACATTGTACTAGAAGTTCTAGCTAGGGCAATTAGACAAGACAAAAAAATTAAAGGCATCCAAGTAGGAAAAGAGGAAGTAAAACTCTCACTGTTTGCAGATGACATGTTCCTGTATTTATAAAATCCTGAAGTATCCACAAAAAAGCCACTTGAACTAATAAATGAGTTCAGCAAAGTGGTAGGATATAAGATCAACACGCAAAAATCAGTGATGTTTTTGTACACTAGTAGTGAACAATCTGAGGAGGAAATCAAGAGGAAAACTCCATTTTCAATAGCAACAAAAAGACTCAAATACCTAGGAGTTAATTTAACCAAGGAAGTACAGGACCTATATGCAGAAAACTACAAAACAATGCTAAAAGAAATTTAAAAAGACCTAAACAAATGGAAAGACATTCTGTGTTCATGGATTGGAAGAATAAATATCGTGAAGATGTCAATCTTGCCCAAACTGATTTATAGATTCAATGCAATACCAATCAAAATC
>JAKSZT010053990.1:2177808-2195898 GCA_026826555.1 Tolypeutes matacus | reverse complement strand
TACTAACACTTATTTTAACATTTTTGTTACTATTTTTAATTCTTTTTCCCCAAACTTTCTACAATGCACACACACTGCTTTTGTTACAGTAAAAGGTTATTTTTAACTTAAAAATGTTGAGTAAGAAATGGCCTCCCTGCAAGTTAACAATTCAGGGTGCTGCTTCACCCAGGTATTAGGGGTGCCCCTGGGGAGGGGAAGAGCCACCGTTGCTCCCTTGATCCCAACCATAGCTTGGAGGCCCAGCCCCCATGTGAGTTCTGCACAAAATGTAGAAAGTAGGAAAAATCAGTTAATTGTGGGATGATCCTGTGATTTAAAAAAAACAAAAAATCCCAGATTGGTTTCTTCTACCAACCCAGACCATACCTTAGTCTAGAAAATTCAATGTCATTTTAACAGTGGTTTGGAAGAAAACAGAACATGCAAGATAGTTATCCATGTGTGTTGTTCTTATTCTCACCTGGAATTCTCCTGGGACTGCCCCTGGGCCTTGGTGGGCTTTAGTTGCCATCAGTGGTCTGATACTGTCAAGTCAGGGGTAAGAGCCATAGAATCTGGGAATAGAGGGGCTGATAGAGGGATGTGCTGCTGGTAATGCCAATTTCTCTGGGCCTTATTTTTCACCTTTCTAAAAGTCAGAATAATCCCTGTGCCTCCCCCTGCACATCTGAACTTGCCAGAAGAGATGCTCTATCCATGACTACGGCTCAGCTCTGTTAGGGTGGAGTGTGTGGAGTGGGAGTTGGGTGAGGCAGGAGGGCGCCTTTCCCACTTGGTGGTATTTGTACTTTGGCTGGCATCACTAACGGGCCCCCACACCCTCCCCAATTCTAGCCATGTTTCAGGTCGAAGCTCCCTTCTAAACCTTCCAAGATCTGGTCTACCCTCTGTCCTGCCTCACCCCACTTCCTTTCTGGATCCTGAGAACACCTGCATTTCCTTAGCTGGACAAACAGTGTGGGGGCTCGTCCTTGCTCCCTCAAAGTTGCTACAAAACCTGAATGCGGTGATGTTTTTTGCAGAGGTGAGAGCTGATGGGAGGCCTGCAGAGGTGTGGGGCTGAAGGAGTGGTGTCCCTGCTTGACCCACACACCATCCAGTTCTGATTACAGGACAGTGAAGAAGACTTGAGTCCATCTTATTCCACCTTCCTTTGCATTTGGGGATTACAATCTTCTCATGCCAGAAAGGAACAAGTCCAGAAAGGCCATTACTTGAAGGGGGAACAGAAAAGTGATCGACCGTGCAAGTTACAAGCGTAAGGTCCTTCCTCACTCAGGACTTCTCTTTTCAGCTCTACAAAGCAGGCTGGCTCCAGCATCACCTGCCCAGGCCCACACCCCTCTTGGTGCACCTTATCTTCTCACTATTTTGGCGAGTATTGGACGAATTACAATGTATCTGTCTTCCTGGCCAGGAGGAGGAGCCCAGGGCAGGGGCTGGGGCTGGGGCTGCTTGGGCCTGCTCTTCTTGGGACCCCGGCAACCAGCAGCAGGCCTGGTGCAGAGGCAGCTTCAAATAGTTGGAGTGAAAAAGACGTGGTTGATTTTGATGGGTTCTGTGGGGGGCATTTACTAGTATGTTTCGGACAGTTCTAACCTAAACAGTGTAGTATTTAGATGAAAAAAGGCCAGAAACAGAAACCCTCTTGGGGTTCCAAATGTTTTGAGCAGATTGTTTTGATCCAGAGTCAAGAGAAATACCTCCATTGGGTTGCTGAACTGCCGGACAGTAGTTTGGAGTTTGCTGCCCTCTTGTGGCATAGAAGTGAAAAAAGCTCATCGTTCCCCTTTCAGAAAATACCTTGCTCATTCATTTGTTCCCCAGGTCGGAGACAAGCCACTGGACACCTTGAGGGGCTCAAGCGAGAACCACACAGTCTCCTCCCGTGGAATTCCCGGGGTGCTGGAGCTGCTTTGTGCAGAACCGAGGTCCGAGGGCAACAGTACACGTCGGGTTTAAAAACCGGCTGAAGTACCTGGGATGCTGGACACAGTGGTCATGTGGCCCTGAGCCTCCGCAGTCTTTGGGAACTTGAGTCACTTCCTTTGTGATTTTGAGATAAGCTCAAAATCAGATCTTTCAACTGGTGTCCGTAGTGGCCCTCCTTTCTCCTTCCTTTTTTCCTCATCTACCTCATGGTTATCTTCTCCTCCAAAGGGGCCTCTTCCTTTCAACCCCTAACGCTTCTGCTCTGCCTCCTAAAACAGCAGTCATCTCTGAAGGGGCAGTTGGTGCACATGGAGGATTTCAAGGCCACAAGCACATAGTCCCTTCTCCTGGGCCTCGCCGCAGTTTCTATATTTGCCATGGGATCCTTAAACAGTTTTTCTTTAATGTCATTTAATCTTCACAGAAGTCTATTTTATAGACAAAAAATTTTGTGAGTTAACTTGCCCAGTGTCAACCAGGTAGTATGGAGAAGCAGGATTCAAACTAGGTACTGCCTCCAAGGACCCTGCTCTTTTTCTTTAGTTCAGGGCAGCGGGCGAGGGTCCAGGGATGGTTGTGAGATGGGAGCTGAACTTGTGAGACTGTATCTGGGGTGAATAACAGAACCTGCCAGAAACTGATTCCTAAACCCTGTGGTAACTCAAGTGGTGGTTTGGTGTCTTCCCTCACTCATTCAGAAAAAGCTCAGTTCTTCTGACTACTAGCTCCTGCATACACTCCGTGAGACAGGCTGTGTTATCACACCCACACACCACCCTTGGCGCTGAAGGCGCCTGTCCAATACACCTGTCTGAATTGAGAGGCCATGGGGAGAGCTGGTGTACGTTCTGCTAGCAACAGTGACTCCTAACCACACTGTTATTCTTTCAAAATACATTTTATTAGTGGCACATGGAATTTAAAGTTAAGCGATTTCTTTCCAGACAGAAGGTAAGCCCTGACAGACTAAAAAATCAAGCAGATATGTCCCAGCAGAAGCACCATTTCCACTATGTAGAGAGATTCATAGGAAAACTCTCCACCAAGGACTTTCTTCACCATGCCGACCCACACTGGGCACAGACTCAATTCAGCGGGAGGGGGACATCCCGGACTAAGGGACAGTATGAAAATGCCGCAAGTCCCAGTGTCACCTCCTCACCCGCTGGCCCCTCCCTGCTGTTAGAGAGGCTGGACAGGTCGTGGGCCTGGTGACTCCCTGAATGAGGACCCAGAGGGTCTGCGACCGGCAGAGGTGGCTCTGCTCAGGGGCACTGGCCAGTGGGAGTGCACTGTGTGGTCAAGGTGAGTGGAAAACCTTCAGACTTCCGGGAGCCCCACAGAGTCTGCCAGTTTCCACTTGGATCCCTTGTCCCCAGATTGGAGAGCTCTGGGTTACCAAGAGTGTTGTTCCAGCTTCTGGAAACATGTCTACATTAGCTGGAGAAGATCTAAACCTTTTTAGAAAAATCAGTTTATCCTCTTATAGATGAGGAATATCAAGAGTCTCTTTAAGATTTTCATTATTTGACCTGATGATTATGATGCTTATTTACTGACTCAAAACGAACATGGTGACATTGTGGGGGTCACCTGGACTTCTCCCATTAGCTCTTCTGCTGCCTGGATCCCTGCACCTTTCAAGCCCCCAGATTCTGCACTGCTGGGGGTCTCCCGATGCCAAAAGGCACTCCTTGCACTGAGACGGTTTTTGTCAAGTCAAGGTCAGGTTATTTCTTCTTTCTGACCTTGCACAGTGAGGACTGTTCATGGAGCAAGGCTCCCTGGAGTTTATTATCTTTACAGGGCCTATTTTGATCAATACAAGCATTTGTCGCATCACATCAAAACTCACTCCTCAATCATTCAGATACTTATTGAGTAAAGCAACAAAATAACAGACTCCATAATTTTCCATTTCTTGATCTAATTGATTACGCTAAGTCTCCACACCAGGAAACGCCTTTAACGCCAAGCTAGCATCTAGAACACAATGCCCCATGGGCTTAGGGCAGGTCGATAGTAGTAGTTTCATCAACGTCAATTCCATAGTGCACCTTGCCATCTTTTGCGGCTGCCCAGGGCATGGCTTCCGAGGACCATTTCACTTCCCAGTCTCCTGTTTTGCTGACCAAGATGACACCACCTATACCTTTAACCCTTGACTTCATGTAATCCAATGACAGGCCAGCAGCCTCTTTTAATGTCTTTCCTGAAAGAGGAAACAATCAGTTACAATATGAAAAACCAAAGCAAGTTATGGAGGTAACAAAGATTTTGGTAAATAACTTCTCTTTGAATGCTTAAGAGGAGGAGCCTACCCCCAAGAGGCCTTGTCTGCACTGAGACAGAGACCGAGCACCAGCCTAAGCAGAGCTGCCTTCTCCTGTACCCAGGCTCAATGTCTCTCTACTTGCCCTTTTCTTCTGAGATAGGAAAGGCAAAGAGTATATTATTTTTTAAATGCTCTCCTCTTTCAGGTCCTAACAGACAGTGGGAAGGAGTAAAAATAAATAATGGTAACACCTGAAAGCAACATCTGTAGCAAACAAGAAAGGGCTTCCCACACTGCAAACAGCTCCTCTTTCCTCCTCGTTACGAATGACCTTGGTCTATGTTCCATGTACCTTGTTCTATGTGGTAGAGGGTGAGTCTAGCCAGATTCACTTTCAGGATGCTTTCTCCATGCCCTGTGGTGGAAATGGCTCCAATAAGATTGTCAGCATAGCCTCCGGATCCTGCTCAAACAAGAAAACGGTCGGTTCTAACTGAGCAGCGACAGGCAAGAAATTCAAACATATACAACACGTCTAATGCTACGTAAATATTATGTCCCAAAGAGTGCTAAAATGTACTCAAAGGTCAGTTAGCAGCCCGTATGAGCTTGTGGATGCAGAGCTGGACTAGGACGTGTGGTACAAGTACCTCCAGATCCAGGAGGGTGAAGGAAGTCTCAGAGGACGGAGGTTCTCAGCAGGCCACACCAGGATGGCTCCTCTGCCCTGAAGCCTAGCTACCCCATCTTGCTCAGTGAAGCTCTCCTCCTTCTCCCCCGCCGCCCCCCCATGAAGGAAGGACACCATGACTGTGCTGTGCCAATCACTAGGAAAATCATTACATTCAAGTAATTTTGGGAAAACGGATACCCCCAAATCTAACAGCCATGCTTCCTGACCAACGATTTGGGGGACAGAACTATTTGTTCAGGGGAGTTTAACTGGACCTGAGGGAATTAAAGCTACAAAGATAAGATTTCTTCCTTATTTTGGTCGAGGATTAAGCAACCTCACAGTCTTCTCCCCATCGCTCTGCATTCCTGTATCTGTTAACACAGAGCTACCAGCTTGAGGGCACTTTAACATTGCAGGTTTTGCCTTTACCCTCCTCTAGTTGACACAGAGCTATTCTGCGATTGATAATTCTCTTATTTATTGATGCTGGATGTGGGGAAAGGGTTCAAAACATTGAGATGTCGAGCTGAATGTGACAAGGTCCCAAGGGTTCACAGAGGCAGATAAGCTCCCGGTTCTGGTTTGAAGGAGTGGAAACTGGGTAGTGAATGCAAACTACTGCAATGGGAGAAGGTGTTTTTCCTTTTGCTTACAAGCTTCTGCTGTGGGAGTGAGCTGGTCAGTTCCCATGACGTCAATACAGCTACTAAACAGCCTTTGTCTTCTTTTTAGTTAATCCAGGACTCAAAAGGCCAAGGTGACTTAAAGAATAGTCCTGGCAAGGGTACCAGGATTGGGCAGGCATCCACCCCCGAATATGCAATTCTCAAGATGACAACTGCGTTGTCTGTGGTGAACGTTGCCATGTGCTTAGCATCACTCCTTCCTGAGTGTCTACGCAGGGGGTTGCCTGCAGCTAGCTGGAGTGTTCCTAACGAAGGGTTCATCAGGAAGGCCAAACAGATAGAGCTGGGTCTGGGTAGGAAGGGGCTGAGTCCAGGCACACTTGATGCTCATAATCAAAGACTTCTGAGAATTTAGGCTATGCCTTCTGTCTCTCAAGACTTAAGCATCAAATTCAGCAAGCAGGAAATTAGTTTCTAGGATCTGACCTGGCATGGCCCTGTAGCCTGCATGTAAGTGGGGCTTATGATGACCTGACATATTATGGCTCTGTGCTAAGGAATAAAAAGGTAGACTGCTTTACATCTTGAAGCTAAGTAAAGTTATCAGACCCCTACTCTTTAAAGAAGCTTCAACTGTCTCCTCTAAGTTCGTGACAGAGTAAAGGATATTCAGAGTTATCATCAGGGTAATTTACTACTACAGACTAGAGCAACAAATAAGAGTAAGTTATTCTTTTGGGCAGACATCCTCAAAAGTTCAATCACCCGCTGGGGTTAGTGGGAATTCCCACAAGGAAAGTTGGAAAGTCTGCACAGCCACGCCCACCCCCACCACTGCCACTTACTCACTCACCCCTGGGAATTAGGTCATGTGCTTCAATGTTAGTGCAAAGAACATTTCACTCTGTAATAATTCTGAGGCAGAAGTATGCCACTTTGGATATCTATTCATGCCACTCAAATCTCATAACTGCACATTTATATTTTCAGTTTTCTTAGACCACAAATTCAAATCCACGCCTGGGAAGAGATTTCATGTAGTTAATCCTCTGGGAATAATTAAGTCTGCAGATCCTGCAACGGGCTAAAGAGAAGTAAGAGGGGGAAGCGGACGTGGCTCAAGCGATTGGGCTCCTGTCTACCATATAGGAGGTCCAGAGTTCGATTTCCAGGGCCTCCTGGTGCAGGCAAGCAGGTCCATGCAGCAAGTTGGCCCGTGCAGGAGAGCTGGTCCATGCAGAGATTTGGCACAGCAAGATGACGCAACAAAAAGAGACACAGAGGAGAGACAATGAGAGACGCTGCAGACCAGGGAGCTGAGGTGGCACAAGAGACTGAGTACCTCTCTCCACTCCAGAAGGTCCCAGGATCAGTTCCCGGTGCCGCCTAGAAGACCCAGAAGAACACACAGAGAGCAGACAGCAAGAGCAAAAACAACTTGGGTGTGTGTGTGTGTGTGTAAATAAATAAATCTTTAAAAAAAAAAAAGAAACAAGAGGCACTGAGGGTAACTTGGGGGCAATTTCAGCACCCCCATCTCCATCTCCCTCAACTCACCCCCAAAGACATGCAACCTAGGACAACAGAGTGCTTACTTGATGGAGATGCCTCCTTCTCAAGGCAGTAGTACCCTAAAGGACCCCTTCCAACCCAACTGCTTCTCTTCTTGCCAACAGGAAAAGAAGGGAAATGAAGAAAATAAGATGGGGGTGGGCAGTGGGGAGAGGAGGCGAACAGAGACTAGAGAATGAGGAGAACCCGATGACAGGGGAAGAGAAGGAGAAGGGGGAGGAGCCATCCATCCATCCTACCTACACATGGTGAGTCACCAACTCGGCCGGCCATTTTATTAACGAGACCTCCTGTAGAAGTCGCATAAGCGACATTTCCTGCGCAGTCCAAGGCAACGGCACCCACAGTTCCCAAGTTTCTGTCAAAAATAAACAGAAAAAAAGAGACAGATTTAAGGTGAGGAACACTTCCATAAGAATCCATCCATGTAGCTTAACAGCACCCAGAGTCCCACGTCATACGTTAATGGGGAGTGGGATACCCTAGATTCCAACATTCTAGGCTTGTGGAAAGAGCTAAGAAAACCTGTCTGCTTTTGAGTCTTTATGTCAGTTACAGTTAGATTGCTGGATGTTCCTTTTGACCTCAAATTCAGGAGTACCATACAACCAATCACAGAACCATCATTTTCTACTGTATGACTTAAGTTTTATACTGTCTTATTGATTTTTCCCATCTCTTAAAATAATACACAGTGCATTTCAAACTTCAGTGTGCCTCAGAACCACTTAGATTCTGGTTTGGTAGGTGTAAGGTGGGACCAAAGAGTCTGCATGCTAACAACCTCCCAGGTGAGGCTGAGGCTAGCAGTCCATAGACCACACTTTGCTATTTCATGGGATTTTTGGGAAGATTACGTTTTATTTTCTCCTAATGTTGTATTGTGAATTTTCAAATATAAATTTGAAAAAATAGTATAATAATGCCCTTATACCCACTACTTAGACTCTATAATGAACTATATTTTAGTTCATTAAACTAAATGAACAAAATCCCTATTCCCATAGAACTTAATTTGGGGGAAAGGGTGGTGGTAACAGCAGTAAATGTTCGAGCTGGCAAAAAAAACTAAGGAGAATAAAGCAACCTAAGGGGAGAGTGAATGAGGGTGGGGAGGTGCTGTTTCATTCAGGGCCTCAGTGAAGAAGTGAGAAGCAGCCCACTGCAGCCTCCTTGAATGAAGCAAGGGCGAGAGTGGTGGGAAGGAGGTCAGAGGCTTGGCCAGGGGCCAGAGCAGGAGGCTCTGATGAGTGGGGTGACCACACATCCTGGTTACCAAGGACAGTCCTCATTTATGCCTGCAGTCTCAGCTCCATTCTTTATAGACATATACCCAACAGAAAAGCTGACCTATGTCCACCAAAAGATGTGTTCATTGTACCACTATGTGTAATAACCCTAACCTATAAAGACCCAAATGTGGAGTAGATGAATTGTGGTATATTCATGAAACAAAATTCTATATTGGAATGCGAGTGAATAAACTATTGCATTATGCAAAAAATAGATCAATCTCAGAAGTACAAGGTTGAAAGAAAGCAGCCCCAAAGAGGACATACTATCTGATGCCATTTGAAAAAAGTTAAAAAAAAAAAAAAACAACAACAGGCAAAAGTAACTGTTGGCATAACAAGTCAGGTGAGGAATTGCTCCTTAAGGGAAGGCTAGTGAATGGAAGGAGACATGAAGAGGAGTTTCTGGCAATGTTTTTTTTTTTTTTTTTTTTTTCAACTGGGTGCTGCTTGTATGGGTGTGTTTACTCTGAAATTCACAGGTGTACATATATGATTTGAAGAAGGCTATACTTCAACAATATGATTTTATTAAAAGAATCTTTCTGGCTGTTGTCTAGAGTCGCCCGAGGGAGACGAGAGTGGTATTAGAGAAGAGTTAGGAGGCTTGAAGAGATGGTGGTTTACGTTAGGGTGGTTTCCGTGGCCATGGTGAGAAGTAGGCTAGAGTTGGAATATTTTGAAGGTAGAGTTTGATAGAATTTGCAGGTGGACTGGATGTGAGAGAAAGAGAAATCATTAATTACTCTAAGGCTTCTGGCCTGTGCAAAGGATATACGAACCATCTGCTGAAATGCAGAAGACTATAAGAACAGGTTTTTGTTTTGTTGTTGATGTGTGTGGGGAGGTGCGGTGGGGTGGGGAAATCAATAGTTCAGTTTTGATTATATGCTTGAGGTACCTATTAGGTAATCGAATGGAGACACTGAATGACAGATGTAGTCTGACCCTCAAGGGAGGTGCCAGACCTACAAAGAGAAATTTGACATTCTATTTAGAAAAAAACTAGCGCCTTATTTTCCATCATACACAAAAATCCAGATGGCTTAAGACTTAATATAAAAAAGAAAACAAAAATCCTTCAGAAAAATCTAGGTGAGTATATGTTCCTGGGTGGGGATGGCGATATTTTCTAAGTTCCTAGTTTTACTAAAAAACTATAAAAGAAGTACATTTGATTACAAAGTAATTAAAAACTTTTACATGGTAAAAATACCATAAACAAAGTAAAAGCAAAATAAAAACAACAGATTTTTTTTTTAAACAACACAGAGGATACAGCCCAAGCTCTTAAGACTGATAAGATGGGGACAAAACAACTCAAGCCAAAAATGACAAAATAGGCAAATTCATAGAAAAGAATGACCCACAAACACATGCAAGATGCTCAAACTCGTTAATAATCAGGTAACAGCAAATTAAAGTAACAACATCACCTTTCACCTGAAAGATGGCGAATGAGTTACTCTTGGTCATTGCTGGTGGCAGGCCCACCTCCAGCATTTGCAAGGGGTTGAAGATAAGAACACAAATACAAATGGAGGACCACATATCACATATTTAATATTTAAATGTTATAAATAGGTTCTATCTTCTTACCATGACAAATAACCTTTTTTTTTTTCTCCCACTGGGAGGTCCCACGGATCAAACCTGGGTTGATCCTTATGGGAGACGGACACCCAACCATTTGAGCCACATCTGTCAAATATGCCTTGAAAAATACTGTAAAGCTAGAGTTTGCTTATGATTGAAAGTTGACAAGCTATCAACAACTTATTTTTGTTATTATTGTGCTTATCTGGATGCTTTGACAAATGGCTAGTGATGTCTGTCTGGATGTATAAAAAAAAGACACATGTATATATACATACAATTCATAAACCATTATCTATTTATTCCATGAAATTATTTTTTCTTATTTTCCTTTCAGTAAGAACATGAATTATGAACTTGTAATCAAGATTTTCATATAATATCCATTATATTGGCAAAATGCCAAATAAGACAACCTTTCTCAAGTAATTGCAGTTCTTAGTTTTTAATAATTTTAATGTGGAGAAGCTTCACTCTGCTGAGACAGTAGCAACTAGAATTATCGATCAGCTTCTTGAAGCAATACTTGGATTTGGAAAAGAAACCTGCTTTTAAAATGATCACAATCAAACACTATAATGGGGTTACATATGAAATTGTTACCACAGAAAATATTACAAATTATTTTTGATCATATAAATCACTGTAGCAGTTTGAGATTATTTATGAACCCCAAAGAGATTATGTTTGTAAAGTAATCTATTCCTCTGGGTATGGTACCTTTTGATTGTATTAGATTTAGCTGAGATGTCTTTGATTAAATTATGTTAAGATTAGGGCTTTGATTTATCCACATCATCAGGGAGACTCAGAGTTGAGTCCCCACCTCCTTGGTGGGCTATATAAATGGACACTCACTCAAGGAGAACACAGAAGTAGATACACAGAAGAATACAGAGGAAGAGAGACAGCTCATAGACAAGGCAGAGGCCCCAGGAAGACAGATGAGCCTTTCACCTGATACTTTACAGCTGACCTTGTAAGAACGAGCAACTGAGCTCAGAAAGAAACAAGTCCCGTGAAGACAGAAGAGCCGTGGGCCAGCCTATAGCGGATATTGGAAGAAGCTGGGCCCACGGAGCCTTAAGACAAAGAGAAAGGCTGAACCCTCGCAGACATCACCCGCCATCTTGCTTCAACAAGTGGCAACATAAGTTTGGTGAGGAAGTAACCTTGAGTTGGACTCTTTAGGGTCTTGTAACTGTAAGCTTCTATCCCAAATAAATACCCTTTATACAAGCCAACAGATTTCTGGTACTTTGCATCAGCACCCCTTTGGCTGACTAATACAATCACCATCACTTCTTGTAGTCATATACATCATCTCTTAAGAATTATCTAGGTCTGTGCAGAATAGCTGAGGTTCTTTCACATTTCAATGCTGGTGTATTCTAGGGAAAAGTGAAAGCAGCAGTATACACATACTGTTCAATTTTGTTCAAATCTCTCTTCATATGATAATATACTCTGATTTATAATGAACAGAAAAATAGCCTCTATAGAAATAAGTTTGGGGATTATTTATTTGCACATGAATCTTCTCCTTCAAGTCAGGCAAATATTTTTCTCTATATTTTACTGGAATGTCATTTTTGTTGAGTATGTCACATGCAGTTTTGTTTTTATTTCTCTAAACATAAAAAATATTTTAAAATCCTTTTATAAAAGTGAAATAGCAAACATAGATTTTAAAAAGCTTTTCTTAAGATTGTTAAATGAAAGAGTTTATACTAAATAATTGTGAAGAGCATAAACTCAAAATGAATTTCATTTTCTGTTAAAGTCCATGATATGCTCTTTGAAGATCTGTGGTTTTGCTTAAGTCTTCTCATCTTAAATAAAATTTAATTACGTTAACAGCAGTTAGTTGGTATTTCCATCACATGTCTGAGAGTTGTTTATAAGATCGAATATAAGTTTAATCAAGATGTTCCATCTTGAGACATTTCTAGAAAATACTGTATTTAATATCTCTGTTGTTCCAAAGCATCTTCACTATTGGCACCGTTGAGATAATATTTCCTGGGAAAAAATTCAAACATGCTAAAGAGCATACTTCTGGATCTTTAGCCAAACTTCTTGCTTATATATTTTTTTATTTACCAACCATATTAGTTCCATTATCATAGGTTTGCCTTCAGCAATCTTTTAAATTAATACCTAAAATTGAAAGCTTTTTTCAGTTCTTCACTTATGTCAAAACCTGTATTTTTGAAAGCATGTATAAAGCCAATGAAACACTCATTTAGACTCATTTTTCTTCTTCAAGTAGTGCAATGACACATGTAATAAATGTTAGTTGTTCACCTTGTCTTCTGACCATAGTACATTTTAGTTGAGTTTTTATTTATAAAATTTTATGTATAATTTCTTCTCTTACTCTATTACCCATTAAATTAATAATCTTAACTTGAATTCTTCATCCTGGATGGGGATCATTAGTTTCATTACTTTTTGACCTAATTATATGTATGGCATTCATTTCATCATCAGATTTTCAAGTCATTTTTACTAAATCGAGAAATTTTCCATTGTCATTGTGCTGATGGTGCTGTAAAAACCATCATCATGCTTGGCTTAAATACTGGACACATTACATTATCCTTCCAGGAACATTACATTTCATGTTTTATATTGTCTTTTTCTTGTATTACCAATTGTTTCTCATTTATTCAGTTATTTTGTTCCAATTCTAGAATTCTAGTAACTGCATGGGTGCTTTTTTTTTTTTTTTTTGAAGTTTATCTGATTCTTCGTGATCAGCAGTTAAATCTTCCTTTAGTAAAGAGTATAAAGTTGCAGGGCTTTCTTCTGACCTGTTCAAGTTGTAGATTTGAAGAGAATCATTTTCTTATGAACTTTCATAGTTTTGATAAGTACTTAAATCTTCATTTAACAAAGAATCTGTAATGTCCTGTTTGTAAATCTTTTGTGGGTCGGCCTGGACAGTGACTGCTTACTTTTAGGGTTTCCAGTTTTTAAGAATATAAGCGGGGCTTGAGAGGGCAAGATGGCATTGGTTTAGGTGGGCACTCACCATCTCTCTTGCAGAGGACGGCTGATTGGGGACAGGATCCTACCCGAGTGGTCTGTTCTAGGAGCCCATGGAGTGAGAAATTTAGGGACATCAATCCGGAGGAAGCTAGACAGCGAGGTAGATTGCTCAAGATAAAATCGTGAGTTTTGCCCCATCGTGGATGCGGACATCTAAGCCCCACCCTCAGGGAAAAGGGCTAGGGTGAGCCCCGACACCCGCTGGCAACCCGGTGAGAGGGAGCATTCTCTGAGAGTGGGAGGGTTCTGGCAGAGGGTGGAGAGGAGTTTCCTTTCTGTGGGTTTGGCTGCCTGGACCCCCTTGCAGCTTGGGGGAGCACATCAGCCGGCTTGAAGTGGTGCTAGGCTGAGGAGAGAGCCGAATCTCCTGAGCAAGCCTGATTTACCTAGCCGCCCTGGGATACAGAGGCTTGGCTCCGGAGGGGGCGGAGTCAGCCAACTTTATAGTTCTGTGCTGAGGAGTATCAGAGTATCCCTGAGGGGGGCGGTCAGGCAGTGGGAAGTGTTTAAGTTTCCATGAGCCTATTTAGGGTCCCCTCGGTGGAGGAGGTGGTCTCGAAGAGGCCTTCTTTTGGGTCCCTTATTTCTCCAAAAAAAAAAAAAAAAGTTTACTTAAAAAAAATTATTTGCTAAAATCTGCCTCAAAACCTGCAGAGAGAAGCCTGCAGGGTAATTGATTGATGAACACAGGCAGGCGGAGAGGCTCCACAAGGGCCCAAGAAGGAACGCTATTCTTCCTTAGCTTTGTTTGACTGCTTGCTTGTGTGTTTGTTTGTTTCTTGCTTTTCTTTCCTCTTTCCTCTCCCCCCCCTTTTTTTAAAAAATTAGGTGTTGTGAGCTTGTTTCTTCTTTGCTGTGCTTCTTCCTCCTTTATTTCCCATTCTCTGGGTATACCGATTTTTGTCTACCAATGCTATCTCTTTTCCTTCTTTCATCTTTCTACCTTCTGCTTTCTGTTGTGGTTCTTACATTCCACCTTTTTTCATTAGTCCTCAACTTCATGGGTGTTGATTTCTATCTTGTCTATTCTGTTTTGTTTTTTTTAAATATTTTTATTAACTTTTTCCTTTCAGCCCTTTCTTTACTCTTTCTCTCTTTCCTAATCATTCTGGCCTTTTAAATCATTCTATATACTTTTCTTTATTTGCTTCCCATTCCATTGTAGGTACTCCACTTTTTTCCCCTATTACTCTACACTGCCTACATGAGTTAAATATTCATTTTATTAAGTTTTATACAGCCCCTCTTCTAACTTTTATCATGTTATTATTATCCTTTTTCCTTTCTTACCTCTTTCGATTCCTCTGGCTCTAATCTTTTTCCTTCAAGGGAACATAGAAAAAGCAAGGAAATAGAACAAGAAGAACAAAGAGTCAAAGAGAAAACTTAACACACGCAGAACCACCAGCTAAATAAAACTCTCGAGCAGAGACAGAAGCTAATCAACTGAATAACCCAACAGGATAAAATGATGACCAGAGGGCAACAAATAATTACAAACCATGCTAAGAAACGGGAAGACATGGACCAGTCCGATGAACAGACTAAAAAACCAGGAGGAGATGCAGAACATCGAACAACTAATCAAAGCTGTTCAACCAGATATCATGGACCAATTTAATCAAGTAAAGGAAGAGATTAAGGATATTAAGAAGACACTGGGAGAACATACTGAAGAAATTATAAACGTACATAAAAAGGTAATGGATATGATAGTGATGAATGGCACAATCCAAGAAATCAAAAAGATGCTAGATTCACATAACAGTAGATTTGAACAGGCAGAAGAATTAGTGTGAAAGACGGTACATGTGAAATCAAACAGATAGTAGAACAGATAGATAAAAAGAGAGAAAAAACCCAGCAGGGACTTAGGGATTTAACCGACAACACAAAATGCACAAACTTATGCATTATAGGCTTCCCAGAAGGAGAACAGAAGGGAAAGGGAACAGAAGGAGTGTTGAAGGAAATAATGGCTGAAAAAATCCCAACCCTACTGAGGGAAATAGGTACATGTCCAGGAAGCACACCCCAAACAGTATAAATCCCAACAGGCCTACTCCAAGACATATAATTATCAAAATGTCCAATGCTCAAGACAAAGAGAAATACTCAAGGCAACAATAGAAAAGAGAACCATCACATACAAAGGAAGCAAAATAAGATTAAGTGCTGATTTCTCATCTGAAACCACGGAGGCAAGAAGACAGTGGTATGACATAGTCAAAATATTCAAAGAAAAAAACTTCCAGCCACGAATTCTCTAGTCAGCAAAGCTGGTATTCAAAAATAATGGAGAATTAAAAATATTCACAGATAAACAAAAATTAAGAGAGTATGCCAATAAGAAACCTGCAATTCAAGAAATACTAAAGGAAGTTCTACAGGTTGAAAGAATGTAAGCAGGGAAGAAGATGTGGCTCAAGCAACTGGGCTTCCATCTACCATATAAGAGGTCTAGGGTTCGATTCCTGGGGCCTCCTGGTGAAGGCAAGCTGGCCCACGTGGCGAGCTGCCTGAGCAGAAAGCTGGCCCATGTGGAGTGCTGGCCTGCATGGAGTGCTGGCCCTTGTGGAGAGCTAGCACAGCAAGATGATGCAACAAAAAGAGACACAGAGGAGAGACAGTAAGAGACACAGCAGATCAGGGAGCTTAGGTGGTGCAAGAGATTGAATGCCTCTCTCCCACTCTGGAACGTCCCAGGATCTGTTCCTCATGCCGCCTAAAGAGAAGACAAGCAGACACAGAAGAACACACAGCAAATGAACACAGAAAGCAAACAATGGGGGGCGGGGGTGGGGGGAGGGAGAAAAAGAAATAAATAAATCTTAAAAAAAAAAGAAAGAATGGAAGCAGATTGCTTGTTTCTCTAATTTTGCTTTAAATAAGGGAGTTTTTATTTGGGGTTCTGAAATCTGTAAGACAGAAAACTTTAATTCAGAACATAGGATAATTAGAACTTTTAAGAGGTGTACTGATTTCTCTGCACTATGAAAAAAGTATTTAAGTAAGTTCATAAAGTAGACTAGATCACAGAGAACGTGACTGATCTACTTAAGACACAAACTCATCAGGAAGCATCCAGATGATTACTACAGTAACACAAGCATTCTTCTATTAAATCATGTCAAAGGAGGAACTGTTAGCCTAATTTGAGTTACTTTTCATAGGGATAATTGAATTAAATTTAAAATCGATTTGAATTATTTTGCACAAAAACTGAAAATACTAAATGATGTTAAGACTTTAATAAATGTAGAAATCAGACATTTGTCTAATTTTTATACTTGACTAACTCCCACAAATGTGAGCCATGGATGATACTTACTTTTCAGAGTCTGGTTTTTTAACACCTTTCTCAAGCTTTTCTTCTTCCAGTTCCTGTTTGTTTCTCTCTGTTATCAGCTGCTCTGCAGGAATCTCTGGAATCCCCATGGCAGCTGCAAATTTTGCTGCACCTTGGGCAGTCAGAAAGCAATGAGGTGTCTGGGCCAGAAAGAAAAGGAAAATAGGTTATTTTTGAAAATATTTTCTTTTTTTTAAACTGTTCCAATTGTGTGGAAAGAATTACTTCTCTCTGGGTGCAAAACCTCAAAAATAAATATTCCACTGGCTTCTTTTTCTGAATGTTTAAAAAAAACCCTGGGTTGTTTGAGTGTTTGTATTAAAAAGAAAAAGATGGAATATTACTAAGAACGTGACTTACATATGTTCTTAAATTTATAGAACTCAATCCATCTTATTTAAAACATGCTATTAGAATTAATTGGTCTGTTTAGTTTGTATGTGTTGTGCTGCACTTGAAAGAAGATTGAAAAAATACAGGAATAGAACATGGAAACAAAGCAATCACTGGTCAAGTGATTATTGATCAAGTTACATTGTCAATAGTCAGAATCTTGGCCTAATTGAAAAACTCAAAGTTGCTTCTGTTTTTTAATATAATCTTAAGAAAACAGTGATTTCAACTATTTCCCCACAGTCAGACCCCTTTTTAGTCATTGAAGTACATCAGCAGCAATTCCTTAGGAAAGGGATTCTTTAGTCATGTATACCTTTTCCATAACAAGGCGTGCAAGTTTAATGGGATTTGCTATACAGCGGACTGCAGATACCGCTCCTGTGGACAGATCTTTTCCACTCATGATACTAGCATCCATTTCAACTTCACCATTCGTGTTTAACACAGATCCACAACCTAAAATGAGAAAGATATTGAAAAGTAAGAACTACAGATTTGAAACCGGCTTCAGAGTTCCCTCTAATCGGCCCCCTTTAATTGGTCCTGTGTTTCATTGTTGGAGTATCATTTTTAAAACACAAATCGTACTTGGCATTCCATGAAGCCCTTCATGATCTGGCCTCTGTCCTACTTTTCCGGCTTCACCTCCATTCCTAGGCTATATTCTACTGAGATATGAGGTTTCCTTGAATGTGCCATGAGTTCTCATTACTCTCTGTGCCCTTGCACATGCTGTTCCCTTTACCACTGGCACCCGTTCTCCAAACGTTCTCTGTGTTCTAATCTAGTTATATGAACGTCTTTGTGCTTCTGTTTCCTCACTGGGTAATGAAATTAACTCATTCAATCCTTACAACCACCGATGATGTAGATAAGGCATGTTAAACACGTAGCATTGGACCAGGCATGTGTAGGCATGCAATATGTGTCAACTGCTCTGATTATATACCAATATAACGAATAAGAAAACCAAAAAGGCAACTTTCCAACACCAAATATCTATAGATGATGATCTAGTAATCAAATCCAGGCCTGTGGATTAGACAGCTATTTCCTTCTACCAAGGAAGTTCACATATTTTCCACTAAACTTTGAGGCCTTAGCGGATTACCAAATAATCAACTCCAGAAGCAGATATCTCCGGGTTAAAGGAGAAAATTAAACTAGAAATTTTTACAGGACTGAGAATGTAAGCAATATTAATTTCTTAAATTTAGTTTTAATAATTATAAAAGCAACATAAGCTCTCTTTTGGGTAGAGAATGGTATGTTTTAATACTTTGCTTTAAGGGAATTATACTCCATTTGCTTGGATAATG
>JAKSZT010053990.1:2067827-2092163 GCA_026826555.1 Tolypeutes matacus | reverse complement strand
TTTCTTACTGAACAATTTATTCAGGCAATACACTGGCATGCAATTAAGGGCAAGCACTTGGATTTTGCAATATGACGATGATGGGGAAATATAATTAAAAACAAAATGTTCCTGCAACCCAGAAAACCTCTGCACAAAGGTAGAAGAGAAAGAAAGTCAATTTTATTATTGAATAAGCATGAAACCAGAATGTGATGCATCACAATCTGCTAAAGAGATGGCAGGGACAAAGCAAGCCTCACCCTGTTTATGTAGCTGAGAGATACGACCCATTACACACTTGCTCTGAAGAGATCTTTATGATCAGAGGCAGGTTTGCAACTTGGAGCCACCTGAAATTATGCTCCTCTCCTCCCAGGAAACTTGATGATTCCATTTTAGGTAAATGGTTACTGTCCTTGAGAAGCATTCTTGAGTTGTGAAATTTGCAAGGGGCTTCTATAATCTTAAAAAAAAAAAAAAAAAAGGATCACATCCATTTAAAAGAGACAGAACAAACTTACAACCAGCAAATTTTCTAAAATAAATTCTGAAAGGGAGAGGAACAGGGAGGAATTTCTCTTTCCCTTTTTGCACAAGGGAAGATTAACCCTTTTGATTTGTATTTACCCTTACAATGCAATGTTTGACACCCTTGGCTTTTTGAAGTAACTGTTCCTTCTGTTGCAGGTTGTGGGGGTATCAGATACTGTTCAAAGAAAATCTTGACCCACATTCACAGTTTTCTTGAAAATGTCTTTCTTTTCCCTGGGCTCCTTAGATATGTGAATGCTGAAACTAGTTACTGCTAAAAATACATTTCTTGTTTTGAATCTTTTTTTTTCCTTCTTTGAGATACATTTTAAGCCTCTTCATACTATTAGTTTGTACTTACTATCCCTCAAATACAGAAAGCTTATATTCACACAGGGGCCTCCTTGTGTTTTGAGTTTGGAATTTTTCAGGGAAAATAGATGATAATATAATTATATATTTCAATAAAATGTGGGTGGACAAATGTTTTTCTGTAAAGGACCCGATAGTAAATATTTTAGGCTTGGGAAGCGGCTGTGGCTCAATCAGTGGGTTTGGTTCCCGGGGCCTCCTGGTGGGGGCAGGCCCGCCCACGCGGCGTGGTTAGCTGACCCAGCGAGCACAAGCAGCAAGGGGGGGATAAATGAATAAATAAATAAAATCTTAAAAAAAGGCTTTGCAAGCCACATACGGTCTCTGCACTTCTTCTCCTCCTCCTTCTTTCATTTTTTTACTATCTCCTAAAAATGTAAAAACCATTTTAAACTTGAGATCCATTAAAAAAGCGACCACAGCCGGGATTTGGCCACCTGCTACGATACATGGCTACCCATTATGAGCGAGCACATGCCTAGGCAGAAGAGAACCTAACCAGTGTTCCCTCATTTCTCTAATTTCCTTCTCTCAACAAGCCTCACCCAGGTACATGCTCTTCTTGTGGTTGTGATCACTTTATCTTGCAATCTGCTTTAAAAAAAAAAAACTCCATATGCACTGCTGTGTGCTGACATGGCCTGCATTCTCAGGGATCACCTCCGAGCTTCCTGCACTCTCCTTTCCCAGCCGCCGTGAGCCTGCGATGTGGTGCAATACAATCATACTTCCTTTATATCTCAGATACCTGCGCTGTATTTCCCATGGGTAAATATTTCCCTGGCTGTGAATAGGTAATTAAAATTCTGAAACTTTTATGGCCTGGATCTTTATCCGATTGAACAGTGCTCACCGAAGTGGTTGGTTCCCCAGAGGCAAAGGTAGGTGAGCTAATGATGACCTGAATGCAGGGAAACCTGGGATGGGAGGGGTGGGGGAGGAGCCAGGCCCCCCCCACCAAGGCCCGCCCAGGCAAAGAATCTCTTTTGGAATTGCCAAGCACCCTGACCTGCTCTGGAATTTTTACCATCAGTCCCTCCTTTGTGACAGTGAAAGGCAGGAAGTCCTGGCCAGGCCTTTTCTCATTCTTATCTCTTAGCTTATTGATCAACAGGCTCTGGAGATTCTGGGTTCCTTTTTGGATACTACTTCTTGTAGGGCAGGGATTCTGGACCCCTGGCTGAATCCAGACCTGCTCTGGAATCAGCTTACCTAGTCATGAATCCTTACCAGCACTTCCTCCCCTGTGTGCTCTGCACAATTTATACCTTCTGCGCCTCAGGTTCTTTATCTGCCAGATGGGGGCACCAGTTGGGTACGTCCTCAGGGTTGTGTGAGGAGTTAAGTGCTTGTGAGCAAGCAGTGGGTAAAAATGATCAGGTGTGGCTTCAGCTTCCAGGTGGAGGTCAAAGGTCAGGCTCTAGATTCCCTCAGGCTTGCCCTTGGACTCATCTGGGAATGGGCTCATTGCTCATTCCAGAAGGGCTGCAGGGTTCAGCTGGCAGCAACGCTGTTTGTGTGACTGGCCCTGTTTTTCCTCAGCATTCTGATTTTAAAAACTCAAAAATCAAGTTAAAAAATCAGATCGATGACAAAAGACCCCTAAAAGGAAACTGCGTTTCATCGTCTGTCTCAGAGAGAAAGCTGGGCCTCTGGTGTGCGGTGAGCCTGTGGGCTCCTGCGCGCTGGGTCGTCACTGCCCCCTAGTGGCCAACAGCAGCAGGGTGCTGTGGGCGGGGAGGTGCATTCCTAGACACACCTGGTTGCGGGTTTTTGTGTTTTTATTTATTTATTTATTTGTTTGTTTGTTTATTAATTAATTAATTAATTAATTAATTAATTTACTTACTTCTCCCCGTCCCCCCTGGTTGTTTTGCGCTCGCTGTCCGCTCTCTGTGTGTTCTTCTGTGTCTGCTTGTCTTCTCTTTAGACAGCACCAGGAACATGATCCTGGGACCTTCCGGAGTGGGAGAGAGGCGCTCGATCTCTTGCGCCACCTCAGCTCCCTGGTCTGCTGTGTCCCTTATTGTCTCTCCTCTGTGTCTCTTTCTGTTGGGTCATATTGCTGCACCAGCTCTCTGCACGGACCAGCTCTCTGCATGGACCAGCACTCTGCGTGGGCCAGCTGTCCGCTCAGGCCAGCTTGCCTTTCACCGGGAGGCCCTGGGAATCAAACCCTGGACCTCCTATATAATAGATGGGAGCCCAATTGCTTGAGCCACATCTGTTTCTCTGTTTGCTTCTGGAAGGTGTCAGGGCCGAAGGGGTTGCCCTCCCTCTTCAGCCACCTCCTTCCTGTGTCCTCTGCTGAGACCCTTTCCATTCCTGCTTCCTCTTTGCACGTCCCCCACTTTTATTTTGCACCTGGGCCTGGTGTGGTGGTGTGGTCTGGCCTGGGGCCGACTGCCACAGGAAGCAGGTGCTTTTAGGTTTTGATATCCATGTGGGACTCATCTTTAAGAGGAGTTCTGATCTTTGGACATTTTGTCTTGGGCGATTTAAAACGCCAATCAATAAATTCTAAGCAGCTGATGCTCTGTGGCTTGTACAAAGGCCCTGGGGTGGGTGAGCAGAATGAGCAGTGGGGAGAAAGGCTGGAGATGAGGGCCAGTGATGGTTTACATTCTAGATTTTGAATTTTATGATAAGAGTGCTGGGATGCATCAAAGGATTTTAAGTGTGAGGCAGGTAGAAGGAAATTTGCATTGACAGAGGTGACTTTGTCTGCTGTGTGGAGAATGGATCGCAAGGAGGCTAGAGTGTGAGCTGGGAGACCAGTTAGGAAGCCTCTGGGATTTGAGCACGTGAGAGATGGGTGGTGTGGACAAGGATGGCCGTAGTGGTGATGGAGAGAAGTGGATGATTCCAGAGACCTTTGGAGGTAGATTTGGATGACTGGACAGGATGGGTGCAGGAGAGGGAGGGGCTAGGATGACCTCAGGCTCCTGGCTGGGGCAACAGGTGGATGGAGAAGGAACTTACGGAGACTAGGAGCACAGTGAGGGAAGCAGACTGGGAGGGGGATCAAGACCAGTGGAGTTGGGTGGCAAGCAATAGAAGCCTGGAGAAAATGAGCTTTAGAAGGGTTCTGAGTTCTCTTCTGGGGTCCAAGGGCAGGGCTCGGAGGAGCCTCAGGAAAGCTCAGGGCGTGCAATGGGGTCCGAGGCACTCTCAGCAATGCTTTTATCTGCATCTGTTTTATTCTTCCTTCTCACTGGACCCTCTGCCTGGAATGCTCCCTCCCTCTCTCCCAATGGCTGGTCCTCAACCATCCAGTTTCTACTCACATCCTTAAGGAAGACCCTCTCCAATCCCCCAGAGTTAAAGTTGCCCTGTCCAAGCTGTTTTCCCTCACATCACATCTTTTCTTGCTTTTATTGCAGTTTTGGCTATCTGTCTATCCTCTTGTTTATTTTGATGGAGCTGATGACCTTCCCCACTAGATTATCAGCCCTCTGAGAGCAGGGCTGGCTGTTTCATTCATGCTCATTTCCTTGGGGCTTGGTGTGGCTCTGGCAACACACATTTGCTGGATTATTCAATCTACTCCACCACGAGGAACATGTAAAAAGAGTCCGATAAATACCTAGAGATTGATTTCAGGCCCGATGACTCCTTCGCCACAAGAGAAAGGGGACAACTGGGTTCTTGTTTTTCAAGAAACTACAGAACAGGGATTCAGGGAACTAGGGCAAGTCGGAGAGGGACGTCAGGGTTACAGCTGGCATGTCTGTCAGGGGACGTCACTCATCAGGGGTGCTGACCTCACAGCCAGGCTGGCCCGGCCGTGACAACCTCCCAGGGAGCCTCTTCTGAGCAAAGGTGCCCTTAAAACAGGACTGCCGTGAACTGACAGTTTTAAAGGAATGGCTCTGGAATTTAAGCCTGGAAATACGGTGTCATGGGAATGGTGATGGATACGGAATCCTAGAAAATGCATAAAAAGAGGGGTTTTGCTGTTCTCCACACCCTTTTTTTTTTTTTTTTTTTTTTAAGATTTTATTTATTTATTTATTTATCCCCCCCTTGCTGCTTGTGCTCGCTGGGTCAGCCAACCACGCCGTGCGGGTGGGCTTGCCTTTACCAGGAGGCCCCGGGAACCGAACCCGGGGCCTCCCATATGGTAAAACGGGAGCCCTACTGATTGAGCCACAGCCACTTCCCAATCCACACCCTTTAAAAGTAATTTGATAAATAATTTCACATGGCAAATATGAAGCGAGAAAGAAAACTTAACACACTGTCTCTCGGGACTCTTCTCAGGGCTAGTCACTCCTAAGTCACCCCCAGAGATCCTGGATCCGTGATCAAGGAATCGAGTCTCCTTCCTTTTCTAGCCTTTGTTCCCCACGTCCACACGTTTCTTACAGGAATCAGATTCCTATATGTGGAGGCTATTGTCATGTGCTGTGTGGGATTTGAGGCCTCACTTCTCTGTCAACATGTTTGAAATAGCCATCATTTGTCTTTGGGAGAAAAGGAACTCTCTGGAAAGCTCCATCTTTGCTTACATGGATGCTTGGGTGGTAAAGCCAACATAAATATTTCCTTTTCCACCCAGAGAGCAGGAGCCCGACGGGATGGGAAGAAACAGAACAGTTCACACCATCACCAAATGAATGTGTGTGTGTGGGGTCAGTGTGGGATCAGCTGAGGTTAGCCACCACCCCGGACAACCAACCCCTGCCCCAGCTTGGTCAGCTTTGAGCAGGGCCCCAGGTACCTTTCTAGGCCCCCTCTCTGTACGTGGAGTGGAGTGAGTCTGGAGGATGCCCTTGCTTCCTGTGGCTTTCCTGACAGGCGGGTGGAGGGAGACACTGGCCCCCTCCAGGCCGGGTCTGCCTTATTGCGGCATCCTCTTCGCTCTGGCTATCCTCACCCCAGTGGTGGCAGACCCCTCATTCTAGCAGGTGAATGAAAAGGAGGAGTGATGCCTGTAATTTGTGAGAGAGCAAGACCTCCTGGCTTGGGCTGGAGGGGAAAGAGAGGGATGCTTGGGCAGTGGTATGCAGGAATCCGTCCGTGATCTTCAGGTTCTAAATCAGATGGGCTTTGGATTCCTGAATCTTAGCACACTGTGGGCTTTTTACCATTATTTCCTAGGGAGAAAACAAACAAACAAAACTCAAAGTCAGATGGATGTGACAATAAACAGAATCTTTAATGTTGACAACGGTGCAGGAAAGTGGGAGGAGCTCTGCTTCTAAGGGCTTTGATTATTTTGCAAAAGTTTTTCTAAGTGGATGTGGCTCAAGCGATTGAGCTCCCAGCTACTACATGGGAGGTCCCGGGTTTGGTTCCCAGTGCCTCCTAAAGGGAAGACAAGCACACAATGGACAGACACAGCAAATGCAAACAATGAGGGGGTGGGGAGAAATAAATAAAATAAACCTTTAAAAAATAATAAGAGGAGCGGAGCTGATGTAGCTCAAGTGGTTGAGCGCCTGCCTCCCATGTATGAGATCCTGGGTTCAATCTCTGGTACCTTATAAAAACAAAACAAATTAAAAAAAAAAAAAAAAACTCTCATGGGTTCAATCCCCAGTACCTCCTAAAAAAACCCCAATACCACCTAAAAAAAAAAAAAAAAAAAAAAAGCGTGGGGGAAATGTCTGGGTGATGGCTGGGTCTGCTCCCCCGGGGGAACATTTGCATTGTGATTAGAAAAGTTTGCAGAAAATGGGATGACACTGCAGCTAAGGGCTTAGGATGGAAGCCGGTTACGTCGAGCCTTGTGATGCTGACTTTGGCCTTGGGGGGAAGAGTTTCCACCAGTTTCTTCATCTGGACCCCAGCATCTTTCACGTCTGGATCAGGGTGGAAAGGGTGAACTGTTTCATAATCAGAAAGAGTGCCCGTGAAGAGGGTTTCAATGACGTGGAGAAAGGCTTGGCCGACCGTTGCAGAAGCCGGGGCACAGAAAAGAGAACGCGCTGGATCCCCACCACTTTCCAAGCTGGCCAGCCCCCTGGCTGGGTATGGTCCCGATGCCACTGGCCAGGCTGGGCAGCAGGGACAGCAACCCCTTGGTGATGGAATAGAACGTCAGCTTGGTCCCTGGTGATGCTCCCGGCATTTGATTCTTTTGGTGCTGTGTGGGTACTTTCTGGGCTTTGGCCAGCTTTCTGTGCCTTGCCGGAGCCTTCCTTGGACTTCCTGGGTTGTGGCGGGGCAAGGTGCAGTTTGTTCTTTTTGCTGGAGTTCTAGGCAGGGTTAGACGATAGAAGCTGCTGGTCTGATTTTTTGTGCTGTGTGGGGCTGGGTGCACCTGCAGAGGAAGAGGCCGCTGGGGGAATTGGTTCTCACCAGAAACATGCCTCTACCAGTGGAGAGTGATGGTCTGGGCCACGTGGCAAAGTCAGGCCCTGGGAGGAAGAGGCACTTGTACCGGCCAGGCCCAATCCCCCAGCCCTGGCCTGGGCCCCGTGGCACACTCAGCCTTGTCCCACCCTGTTCCCTGCACCCAGGGTGCTCCCCAGCCTGTGCTCCCTTCTCTGGTCTCTGCCCCAGGAGCTTGGGGGAGAGTCACCACTTCCCACCCCCTGCCCGCCCCCACCCTCCCACCAAGGCTCAGGTGCACAGTCTCTGAATTCTCTGCCTTGTGTTCAAATTCACCTTCTCTTCTCCAACTCCAGGGCCCCACCCAAAGTGGCCACTCCCAATCTTAGATGAACTTAGATTCCTGCTTTGTAACTTGCTATGTCACCAGGCAGGTTACCTTATCTTTCTGTAGCTAGGTTTTCTCATCTATAAAATGGGGGTGATATACCTACTTCACAGGGTTGTTGTAAGAATGAAAGGAGATAAGGGAAAGGTTGAGAACACTGGTTGGCACATTGCATGTGCTAAATAAATGCTAGCTGTATTGTTATTATTATATATTTTTGAAAGATTTATTCATTCTACCCCCCTTGTTGTTTGCGCTCGCTATCTGCTGTTCTCCCTGTCCACTCACTGTGTGCTCTCGTCTTCTCTTTAGGAAGCACCAGGTCCCGAACCTGGGACCTCCCATGTGGGCAAGAGGTGTTCACTCACTTGAGCCACTCCAGCTCCCTGCTTTTTTGTGTCTCTCATTGTCTCTCCTCTGTGTCTCCGTGTTACATCATCTTGTTGCCTCAGCTCACGGCACCGGCCTGGCGCACCAGTTTGCTATCTTGCTCCAGGAGGCACAGGGAACTGAACTTGGGACCTCCCATGTGGTAGACGGGAGCTCAACTCCTCCAGCCACATCTACTTCCCTGTATCGTTATTGGTTTTACTCCGTGTGTACACACACATATCCAAATGCCTCCCAGACCACCCCGAACATAGTTCAGTACTGAGATCTTCCAATTAACATGCATCAGTCCAAAATGATATTATTTCCCCTGAAAAACAAATCAACTTCTCTACAAATGGTTGGTCTTGGTTTTGGTTTTATAACCTTCCAAGGTCAAAAAGCTTATCACCGGGGGGCAGATGTGGCTCAACTGGTTGGGCGTCCGTCTGCCATATGGAGGGACCTGGGTTCGATCCCCGGGACCTCCGGGTAAAATTAAAAAAAAAAAAAAAAAAAAAAAGTAAAAAGCTTATCACCATGGCTGTCATGAAACTTTCAAAGTGAGTTAATTGGAATTTGTTTATTAAAAGAAAACAGAAAACAAAAAACAAAACACAATAGCATCTTTAGATGGGGCTGGAAGAGAGTGATGCAGAGTAAAAAACAGGGAAACCCATTTCCCGAAAGAGCAGAGGTCTCTCTCCCTCCCTCCCTCCCTGCTTTGTAACTTGCTGTGTTGTCAGGCAAGTTACTGTATCTTTCTTTCTTTTTTTAAAATCAGTTTATCAGGTAAGAAAGTAACTCAATTTTAACTTGCATGTCTTTTATTTTATTTTATTTTTTTTTTAAAGATTTTATTTATTTATTCATTTATCTCTCCCTTGCTGTTTGTGCTCGCTGGGTCAGCTAACCACGCCGTGCGGGCGGGCTTGCCTTCACCAGGAGGCCCCGGGAACCGAACCTGGGGCCTCCCATATGGTAAACGGGAGCCCCACTGATTGAGCCACAGCCGCTTCCCCTTGCATGTCTTTTAAATTCATCTGTTCATTTACAGGTTTTATTTCCTCTCTAATTCCTCTAGAATGTTTGCATTTATCCATGCCATGAACATTTTGAGTTGGAAGAGGCCTCAGAAAACTTTCGGCTATTTCTCTCATTTTACAGATCTGGGGAAACAGGTCCAAGGCAATTAAGTCCAGGTAATCTCTCTCTCTTGCTCTTTCTCTCTCTTTCCCCTTCCTTACCCCTTAGTGACAGCAGCAGCTACTCAAAGACTCAATTCTTTTTGCAGAGAACAAAATGTTTAGACAACGCCACTCTTGCCATTTTCTACAGGTAGACCCCGTTCTGATCATTCTTCTCTGCCCAGAGTGGGAGTCTTGCCTTGGAGTGGATTTCGTGTGGGGATGTGAGATTCTGCAGCTCCCCTTTCTGGCCCCTTTGGAGCTGGGGGAGACCCCAAACCTGGAGGCTGCACTGAGGGCTCTTGGCATCTTGGGGTTTGTCCAAGTCTGGGCTTCGAGCTGCTCATAATTCCCACTCTGTTGGCATCGGAACCCCCCATCTAGATGGATCTCTTGCATCGCTCCCTCCCATCTGTCCCATTCCCTGAAATTCTGAGGCTGTTGCTTATGAATGATGGGACCCTTTTCCGGTTTCCCGACAGCCTCAGGGCTCCCTCCAAGTCCCCAAGGTGGGATTGCTCACTAGACCAGCTTCCTGACTCAGAGTCAGTTCCGCAGACTCTCTGGGTGCAGGGGGAGTTCCTGAGCCCAGGCCAGGAGAGGGACCCTGGGCGCTCGCCTCGGGTGCAGCAGAGGGTCAGTGCGGCCAGGGCAAGAGCCACAGCGAGCTTCACAGTGGGCAGGAGCCTGGGGGAGGCTCTCGCCAGTCTCTGGACACATGGATGCTTGGGTGAGACCTGCCCCCGGGGGCGGGCGGGGGGGGGGCGCCTTCTTATATGCTCCACACAGCCCCTGGCTGGGGGAGGCCAGGACACCATGTTGTTTACTTGGGCATTGGCCTGGCAGAAAAAGTAAATATTCTCTTCTCTTGACGTGGTTTCTGGAGCCATTGAAACTGAGCTCACAGAGTGGGTCACTGCGGGAAGGGGGGGGTACAGAGTCGTGCATGGAGGTGGCAGAGGAAGCGGAGTCAGAGGGCCAGAGACCCAGCTGCCCGCCTCACTCTCTGACCCTGAGCGCTGGGGCAGTACAGTAGCAACATACATAACTGTGGACTGGTCACCCCAGGAGAAACTGAGGCCTGAGGCCTCTCAGCAAGGGGCAGGGACAGGACTAGAACTCAGGCCTCCTGACACCCCACTGGACTCCTTCCACTGCTCCCCTCCAAGGAAGGCGGCTGGGCCTTAAACCATGCAGGGAACATGGTCCAAAGTTTCACCATATTCAGACCTGGGGGGGACCCTGGATGGAAGCACGTTGATAAATAAAGGGATTTTCCAGAATGCCGATCAGAAACCGAGCCGGAGCTTGAAGTCAGGCTGGCTAATGCCCTGTGCCAGGCTGGGTCTGTTTCCACCCTGAAGTGCTCTCGAGTCCTGCCCTCCTGATGGCCAGTTGATGGGCACCTTTGGTCCTTATCTTGCTTGGCCTCTCAATGGCCTTTTGACCCGCTTGACTGGGTCCTTCTTGACCCTTTCTCCCTGTGTGCTCCCACGGCTCAGTTCTTTCCTGTTTTCCTTCCTCCAGCCATTCCTTCTTGTTCTCTGCCGATGTTTATTCTTTACTGATGCTCGCTGGTAAGTGCCGGTGGTTTCCAGGCTCGTCTTGCGTTGCCATGTCCTGTGGCTGCTCCCTCTTTCTCGGATACCGAAGCCTGTAACACCTGGCCTGACCAAAATCACCTCCCAATGGGCCTCCCTAGCTCCCAGCTTGCCCTGCTCTGGGAAGCTACCAGTATGATCTTCCTCAAAGCCACTGATCACGTCATTCTCCTTGAAACCCTTTCAAAGCTCCATTTTGCCGACAGGACAAAATTCAAGTGTGAGTTACAAGGCTCTTGCCCACTGGCCTTTGCCTACCTTTTTATTTTTATTTTTTTCGTTTTGTTTTGCTTGTTTTTTTGTTTTGTTTTGTTTTGTTTTTAGGGGGCATTGGAAACCAAACCCAGGATCTCCCATGTGGGTAGCAGGTGCTCAACTGCTTAAGCCACATCTGCTCCCTTGCCTACCATTTGAGCCTCATTCCTTTACTGTCCTGCATGATGATTTAACCTCGTCTTACTATTTGTGGGTTCCAGAATATTTCATCCTTTTTTCCCTACGCATTTGTACCTTTGCACAAACTGAGCCTCATGCCTGGAATATACATATCTTCCCTAGTCTATTTCTCCAAATCCTGTTTGTACTTCAAGACTCAGTGAAATGTCATTCATTCATTCATTCACTCATTCATTCAATGAATGTTGAGCCACTTGTCATGTGCTAGGAGGTGAGAATTGTGGGGTTGCTGAAAGGCACTGCCCAGGAGCTCGCTGCGTAGCTGTGGGGAGTGTGGTCAGCAGAGAGCCTGCAGCTGCCGGTCACGTCCTGGTCTGCCCCCGCTGCAGAGAGCTGCCTGGCCCGTGGTCACGCCTTTCCCAGGGCTGCTTGCGCCTGGTGACCCAGCAAGCAGGGGGTTTCAAACCTGGGCATTTTGGTGCCATGCGGGAAACTCTGACAGGCAGTTCTCACTCCAGGACTGAGGTCTGGCTGGGCTGGTATCTTAGTTCAGCTTTGCCTTCAGCCCAGTCTGCTTCCTCCCCCTTCTCTTTGCCAGCGTTGAGCCCTAAGAGTGATCCCGCATGCCAGACTCCATCTCAGCATCTGCTTTCAGGGACCTTAACCCACAGGAGGGCTTCAGCGATGAAAGAGCCCTTGTGGAGCTCCCCTCTAGTGGGGGAGAGAGAGGAGTAAATATTTAAAGAAATGAAATAGTGATAGATGGTGCTAGGTGCTAGGGAGGAACAACGCAGGGTGCTAGGGTAGGAAAAAAAAAGGAGTGAGACCTGCTTAGATGGGGAAATCAGGGCAGGCCTCCCTGAGGAGGTGACTTGATGCTGAGACCTGCTCAGGTTGAGAGGGTTCAGGTCAGAGGGGACGGCCAGCACGGAGGCCCAAGATGGAAAGGCCCTCCGTGCACCCGGGGAGCACCAGGGGGTGCTATGCCTGGGGTGGGCTGAGTGGACAAGCTGTGCAGGGCCTCAGGCCAAGGTAAGTTGGTCTCTAAGCTCAGCCACGACGGGGAGCTCTTTAGTCGGGGAGTGATGTGATCCGATTGCCCTTTTATTTTTTATTTAAAAAAAAAAAAAAAGATTGCGAATATTCTCGCCGTCCTGATTTTGTGATTATCAGGGCAGGCTAAACATTCGCTATATTAGAAACCATGCATGTGTCCCCAGACCTAGTTTTTCTCCCTAGGTCTGGTTTTTAGAATGCTGGTGATAAACCAAGAAAATAAATAAATAAATAAAAGCTACAAAAGTTCTAGCAGAGTCTCTGTAAAAAAAAAAAAAAAAAAAGACATCATGGTAGCATATAAACCACCTAAACGTTCCCATTTTACCCACTTTCAGGTATACATTTCACTGGAGTTAGGTACACCCTCAAGGCTGTGCTGCCATGGCTGCTGCCCAGTAAGCTTGCCCTTTGGACAAGACCGCACTGACGGCTCCCAGGAGAAGGGTCTGGCCTCGGTGGTTATGGGGGAGCGGGACAGCGACATGGGGAGGGCAGCTCGGAGGCGTGGCGATGTCCGCAGACAGGCTGGACACTGGAGCGAGGCGGCCCAGGCAGAGGTCAGGGTGCCCCCGGGGTGTCTGGCTGGCGTGAGAACCCCGCGCGGCCTCCGACCGCCGACCCGCGGGTTCCAATCAGCCGTGTGGCTCCCACCTGCCTCTGGACGCCCCCCTGTTGCGGCCCCCACGCTCCTGTGTTTTCACTTTGCCACTCACTGTTCACTTGTACGATGCCTTTACTCGACTGACCTCCTGCAAGGCAGGGGCCTCGGCAGCCAGGGATCGTGAGGGCTGCCAACTAGGAATCCGTGGAATGAGCCAACGCGCCAGCCTTCGCGCCGCGTGGTATCTGGAGCCCTGGCCGTGCCAGCCAGGCCCCCTCGTCAAGCCAGGGTAAGAGCGCAGGTTCCAAGCCGGCAGCACCAGGGCCTGGCCAAGCACATTGCTGTGCATACGGGCAAAGAAACACCATGTAGCTGAAAACACAGGGGAGGAAGAGCTTCCGAACTGCTAATGGAATGATCTCCAAGGCAGACTTCAGAGGGAATAAAAGCAAGGCATAGGGGTCGGATGTGACTCAAAAGGTTGGGCGTCTGTCTCCCATATGGAGGGACCCGGGTTCGATCCCTGGGACCTCCCGGTAAAAAAAAAAAAAAAAAAAAAAAAAAAAGCAAGGCATAGAACAGAGTAAAAATGAGCAAAAAAAAAAAAAAAAGAACGAATCACTGCTGCTTATAACATGGAGGACTGTCATAAATAATTTTTTTTTGGCATTTTCTTTTTAAAGAAGCTTTAGATTACATAATTGTTACCTTGAAAATATAGGGGATTCCAACATAGTCTACCTCCTCCCCATATAAATTTTTGGATACTTTAAAAAAATTTTTTTTAGGAGGTACAGGGGATCAAACCCAGGAACTCGTACGTGGGAAGCAGGTGCTCAACCACTTGAGCTACATCCGCTCCCCTTTAATAAAAGCAAAAAGAACCCACACGTGTATTTGCTTGTAAATGCATAAAGCATTCCTGGACGTGGATGGCCTTGGTTGTCTCTGGAAAGGAGACCCATATGGAGGAGCCGCCGAGAGAGAATGCGACGTCTCTCAGTAAACACGTTGGTACCCTTTGAATTTGGAACGGTATAAACTATTACCAATTCAAAACAAATTTTTTCCGCCTTGTTATTTCTGGGACCTTAGACAAGTAACTTTCAAGACAATTTTTTTAGACAAAGAGAACAGGTTCCAAAATAAGCCTGCCTGGGCTGGATCCCAGAGCCATTGCTTTTTAGCTGTGTTATCTTAGGCCAAGTACTTCACCTCTCTCTGCCTCCATTTCCTTGTCTGTAAACGAGTGTACTTATATGACCCGCTGCACATGGCCGTGAGGACCAGGTTCACACAGAGCACTTGAAGCGGTGCATGAACGTTGGTGAGTCCTTGCTTGCATGTCCCCTCTTGGAGGGTGCAAGAGCAAGGTCTTTCAATTTTGAGCTCCTTGTGTGGACTGTGGGGAAGGCAGAGGACGTCAGGTCAGCAGTGCCCACTTTCATCCCAGGCCTGGCCATTCAAATGTGCCACTCTGCTGTGCCTGCCGAATACGCCGTGGGCTTGGCTGACTCCGCCACTGCTGACTTTGATTGGTAAGGTCACTGAAGAAAGTTCAAGTGTCCATCTGTAGGTAAGCACAGTCAAGAGGCTTGGAATTCCCAGCAGGGTTTTAATTCCACTCCCCATCCTTCTCCATGTGTGATGTCACACAGCCCGTGGCTGTGCAGAGAACGCCGGGTTGTGTCATCGAGATAGGGCATGGGCTCAAGAATGGTAAAAATGCAGCCATTGTGAAAGACTTCTGTCTGCCCCTCCAGGGCAGCCCGTGTGCTCTCCTCCGAGGCAGTGCCAGGGGGGGTTGTGTGTATCTTCTTCTTCTTCCTGCCACCTTTCTCTGGATACTCGCTGCCCCCCTTGTTTCTCCAGGATCCTTCTTGGGCCCTCTTCTCTCCCTTCAAGGGCAGACCATCATGCTTCTATCCATCTGGCCGGGCCGCTGGAGGGGCAGCTGGCCAGGCCACAGGCTGGGGTCAGCCCTCGGGCGAGCTGTAAGGTCAGCCTCCTCCCTCCACCCTGGGCTCCAGCTCTGCGGTTGCTTAGGAGATTGCTCCCAAGCAGAGCAGATTTTCCCTGGTGGCTTTGGTCCACCCTCGTCTGCCTCAGGGCTGATCCCTGCACTGACCCAGGGCCCTCCTGGGAGGAGCCCGGCAACTTCTGGGCGTTCCAGTAATTTATTCACCGGCCAAGATGCCTTGGGCCTACACGATTTATGAGGGCCTGAAAAACATGTCATGTATCTGTTGGCCCCAAAATAGAAAAAGAAAATCTCAAAATTGTAATAAATATTTATCTAACATCATTTCAAGTAGTCAACTGCAACTCTGTTCAACGAGATATATGCAGATGCAAGAAAAGTTTAAATTGTATGAACAAATGCACAATCTATTCCTAAACTCAAGATTATTAAATTTATACAAGCCCCTTCAAAGAGTTTATGCTGGAAGTGGGTGTATTTTAATAGGCGCAATATGATACGGGGCGGGGATATCAAAACATAGAGGGCCTCAGGCCTGACCTCCCTGCAGATCTGGCCGTAGCACATAGCCACTGCCAGAACCTTCCTTAGCCAGGGAGGGATCAGAGGGAAGAAATCCCCCTGCTCGTCTCTTGTCCTGCCCTCTGATTACTGCCGGGACTGTCCGTTAGACTAGCAAGGGGGCCTGGATTTCCTGTCCTTAGAGGTCCACCTCCTGGGGCACAGGGCAGGTCAAGGAAAGGTGGGGCCTGGATGGGGTGCTGGGTGGGTGTCACATATGGAATGAGCAGCACATGTAGTGTCATTCTTCACATGTAGTTCTGTGTCTTGCCTTTTCCACTTAATGTCATGTGCTGAGTAGCTTTCAAACTTTGGCACCTGTAGATAACATTTGATTTTTTTTTTCCTGCTGCAGACTGTCCCCTGGTAGGGATGCGCTATAATTTACCAGTACCTTGTTGATGGACACTTGAGTTTTTTCTGGCTTTTCTGCCATTACAAAGCAAAGGCCTCCTGCCCTGGGGGAGTCTTTCTGGAGGAGTGATGTCTGGGGTTAGACAAGCTCCCACCCCTCATTTGCACTGACTTTCCCTAGCCTGGAAGCTCACCCCTTCCCACTGCCGATGGGTGGTTGTTGGCGATGTCAGGGCTGGCGGGAGGTGGGCGTGGGAGGATGGCAGGGGCAGGGTGGCCTGGGTGGAATCGATTGTGCCGATTTCCCCGAAGGGTCTCGGGCCTTTTGCCCAGTGCAGGCAGGAATTCTCAGCCCACGTCTCAGGCAGTAGCTGCCTCGAGACAGTCTGCAGAGACGGACCGCCTGCCCAGCCCCTGCGTGTCCCTGTGGGTTGCTGGCAGCGTCCTGTGGGCATGCCACTGCCCGGCTGTGTTGAACCCAGGCACAGAGTCACCTGGCTTTTGCTGTGTCTGGAGACTGAGAGCAAGAGTTTCAGGGAGGGCGAGGGCACGCTTTGACCTGTTGAGGTTTGGAGGGGCTGTGCTCCCAGTAGGCAGGGATGGGCTGCAGTCACCTGGGCAGGGGTCGGGTGGGAGCTGGGGCCCTGCGCCCGGCAGAACCAGGTTCTTTGCTCCAGGACAAGCTCCCTCCGAGGGTTGCGGGCAACACGGCCAATGGAAGTCCCTGTTCTGCAGGGTGACACTGGCTCCCCTCCATTTTACAGGCCGCCTCGCTGGGGGATTTTAGACAGCAGATTTGGGGGCTGACAGCACAGTTCACCTGTTGACCTTTCCCCGCATGCTTGCTCACTTTCTTGCTCAATCCTGCAGGTCCTGAGTCACCCAGGTCCTGCCCTCCATGCCCTCTCTGCCTTCTCCCGCCTTCCCTTCTTGTGCTTGTTCCCACTGGTCGGTTTGGTAGGACCCGCTGGGACCCCTCTCCCCCCACTGCAGACAGTGCCCTTGGGGCGGGGATAAGGCTCAGCTTCTGTGGAGGGGCAGGGTGGGGTGAATGAGCAGACAGGGCTCTGCTGTGGGATGGCTAAGCCACCAGCTGCCCCACGTGGACAAGGAGCGGGTCCAAGAGGCCACCTCCGGGCTCCTTCTGGCTTTAACAGCCTGAGCCCAGTGGTGTCTCACCGGGAAGATTGCACTCCATGTCACTCTTAAAAGTTAAACCCATGGGAAGCGGCTGTGGCTCAATCAGTGGGGCTCCCGTTTGCGATATGGGAGGCCCCCGGGTTCGGTTCCCGGGGCCCCCTGGTGAGGGCAGGCCCGCCCGCATGGCGTGGTTAGCTGACCCAGCGAGCACAAGCAGCAAGGGGGGGGGGGGATAAAGGAATAAATAAATAAAATCTTAAAAAAAAAAAAAAGTTAAACCCAAATGAACACTCCAAGTGGCCACATAGAGTGAAAGAATTGGAGCCCGTAGCTGGCTCAGAGTTCTCTTGAACTTACCCTTGAAATGAACCTGTTGGAAACCAACTATATAACTGGGGAATTCTTTTTTTTTTTCTTTTGAGGTACTGGGGGCCCACTGAGCCACATCGGGCTTTTTACGTTTGTTTTGCTTGTTGTTTGTTTTTCCAGGAGGCACCAGGAACTGAACCCGGGACTTCCCATGTGGGAGGCAGGCACTCACCCGCTCGAGCCACATCTACTCCCTGGGGAATTCTTAAAAATAACTTCGCTGTAGAGTACAATGTTTCTTAAAGGGTAAGTAAGAAACCCGTGCTAATTTGGAGCTTACATATATACTATTAAAACTCATCGGCAACCGCAGCTATCATTCGGAACTCGGTCGTTCAGGAAGGAGTATTTTATCGCTGACATGATTTAGAATTGCTAATGGGTAAGAAGCGCAGGCCTCTTAGGGCGTCTTATCATTGTTGTTCAATTCCCTGCAGACAGTGGCCCTTGTACATGGGATGCAGGTGCTCAACCACTTGAGCTACATCTGCTCCCCTATTTTTTTTTTTTTTTTTATAATATAAAGGCTTCTATATAGTTCTTTTTTTTTTTTTTTTAAAGATTTAATTTATTTATTCATTTATCCCCCCCTTGCTGCTTGTGCTCGCTGGGTCAGCCAACCACGCCGTGCGGGCGGGCCTGCCCTCACCAGGAGGCCCTGGGAACCGAACCCGGGGCCTCCCATATGGTAAACGGGAGCCCTACTGATTGAGCCACGGCCGCTTCCCTCTATGTAGTTCTTAACCCTCGGTTACAAAGGTTCAGTGCAATGCCTCAGTATTTAAGCTATGCTGGGTTTTTCTAGTACTACAACACGAGGAAAAATAACATTGGTTAATGTGTCAAAAAGGCCCCACCACAGTGGACGGAAGCACGGAAGCTCCTCGGCTTGGGCCCTGGTGCTGCTGCACCAGCTGTGGTGGCGAGTCCCCAGCTGAGGCCACTGGCTGGCCCAGGCAGTGGGGAGGAGGCTGAGCTGCCCGGGGCCCACCTCCAGCTCGCCAGATGGCTCTGGGCAGCTGCCTCTGGCTTGCCCCACATCGGACTCTGGGGAACCCCAGACTCGAGTCTGTACCTGGACCCTGGGGGGCTGCAGGCAACACCTACGCCTCAGTCTTGTGTTCTGGGCAGGAGCCATGAGCTCTCCGAGGCCGCGCACAGATTTGGAGGCCCAGACGGGACTTGAACCGGGTCCCAGGACGCTCAGGCCAGGGACGCTTCCTGCTGCTCCGAGCTGCAGAGGGCGGCTCTGTCCCTGCGGCTTCCTGCTCATCTCTAAGGCAGCTCATGAGCCAACAGTTCTCAGTGCATTTGTGCTCTGACCTTATGGAGCCCTGGGGCCTGTGAAATTGCTGAAAAGCAGCCACTGCCCGCAGTAATTGACTTTTCTCTGAAGTCACTGGTGGGTCTTTCCCAGGTGGATTTAGAACGCGAGGTATTATGACGACTTCAGAGAACACGCATCCCTCAGTCGCAGAGGCTGGGAAATGGAGACGTGTTTGGTCAGGCAGGGACAGCTGAAGGCAGTTTGTGCTCCCGGGGCCCAGGGTGGCCTGGCCTGGGGGTGCTTTCTGGGGTCCCCGAGGGACAGAAAGTGTGGGGGCTGCGTCCTTGTCCTTGGGGCTCCGGTTCAGCATGGGGTGACTTCCACAGTGCCCCTCTGAAGTCTGCTCTCCCCACAGCAGCCAGAGTGATCTATAAATGGGAATCCCATCAGTCCCCTCTCAGTGTAGACCCTGCTCCGCATCCCACAGCCCTTCGAATGGTCCTCTTGGGCCTCTCTCCCTCTCGCTCACTGGCCTCCTGACTGGCCAGGTGCAGCAAGCAGCACCCCGCCGCCGGGCCCTTGCCCTTGCTTGTCCTTGGCCTGGATGCTTCCATCCCAATTATTTCCTGATCGCACGCTTGCTTCTTCTCCGTGAGGGGTCGCCTCATAGTCGCCTCCGCAGAGAAGCCTTCCCTGACCACCACGGCCCCTCCCCTGCCCTCTCCATCCTCGTAGCCGTCTTTCTGTCCTTCATGGCCGTGGGCCCCGTCTGAAGGGCCTTGTTTATGAGTTGACTTTGTCACCTGTCTCCCCCATGAGACCTTTGGTTTTCCAAGGCCCAGCACACAGTAGGTGCTCATGAAATGTTTTGTTGACAGAATGCGTGAGGCTCTGTACCTCTCATCCTCCACCTCCAGCCCCTGCTCCAGCCTCATTTCCAGCTGCAACCCCAGGAACAGTGCCCGGCACCTACTGAATACTCAGTGCTAGCTGTGACGGTCACTGCGCCCGGCCCCACTCCCGGGCCGGCCTCAGTCGTTTCTGCATTTGCCGCAGCACCCCCAGCTGTCTCGCCTCAACACCTCTGCTCACCCCACCTTCCAGCCCCATCTCCACCTGCTGAAATCCTCTTGCCTTCAAGACCCAGCCCGAAGGCCACCTCCTACAGCCTCTTTCCCATCTCTTTAGGAGAAAGAATAACACCCTGAAGGCAGCAACGAGCTCGTACCAGGCGCAGTGCGAACACATTCCCATTTGACCTTCAGACGACCCTGTGCCACACGTTTCCATTTGACCTTCAGACGACCCTGTGCCGGCAGTGCTATTCCTACCTCCATTTTACAGATAAGGCAGCTGAGGCTCGAGGTCTCATTGCCGGCTAGTACAGGGGCTGGGATTTAAACCCCGGCGGTCTGGCCCCCAACCACGGTCTGCAGCCCCTCTTCTGACCCCGCCTTCCCCAGCCCCCACCACACCTCCTGCAGCGCTGGTGCCTGGTGTCTGCCTTGACCTGCAGCCAACTGAGATCCCATTACAGTTCCCATCTTGCCCTTTGAGTCCCCTTTTAAATGGCCTAAGGCCATGTCCCACCCTGAGCTCATCCACCCCTCAACAGTTGACACAGTGCCAAGCGGATGGAAGTTTAGAGCCAGAAGAACTTGAAGCTTTTTTTCCATCGTCTCAGGGGTCTTATCTATAAATTGGGGCTGACGAGGGCCACTGGCCCCCATTTCAGAAGGGCTGTTGAAGTTCATTACATGATGGAAGTCAAAGCTTCCCAGAGGGCTGACAGTGACTCGTCCAGCACCGCGTGGAGCTGTTAGGCCAGGGAGGGGCGTTGTGGGAAGGGGCTGTGGTGGGCTGGGCCCAGGGCCTTGGTGCTGCCTCAGGCATCTCACAACCATATGAGGAGTCAGATGGGCAGGGAAGTCTCCCAGGAACTTCTCAGAAGAGCGAAAGATGACTTCTGAGTGCATCACAGAGAGGCTTCCTGGAGGAGGTGACTTTGAGCTGGGGCTGGTGGGGGATAGGCCCTGAGGGCAGCCGGCACCTCCAGCCGCTGCTCTTCAAGGCACTTATTTATTAAGGCCCTGTCACGCGCCAGCCCTGGAGCTGGCACTGGGGACACGGCCTAGTGAGGGAGACAGATGCTAATTGCAACGGTGACAATTTCCATGGAGAAGAGATTCAGCAGCTTTAGGGGGATCACCAGGTCAGGGTGGTCAGAGGACACGTCCCTCCAGTGAGCGCATGAGGCCAGCAGGGGCTGGCTGGTGAGGAGGGGTGGGAAGGGCTTTTGGGCAGAGGGAAGAGCGTGTGAAGCTGCCGGTGGGGGGAGCCGGGCCCACGTCCAGCAGGGCAATACGCAGAGGGGTTCGGAGCTGGGAGAGGCTCGAGGCTTCAGGGCAGGCAGGGCCACGCCACAGAGCTGTGGGGCCAAAGGGGCATTTAACTTGGCAGGTCACAGGCCACCACGAAAGGTGTTGGGGGCAGTGGGCAGGCTCCGGCAGGGGCTGGAGTGGGAGGCGGGGGAGGGGCAGTGGGGGCAGAGGGCACGGGAAGGAGGACAACGACGGGGAAAGAGAACGGGTTTGTTAGAGGCAGGAGGGGGCCACAGTTCACCGAGTCTCCTCGAGCTCTGCGTGCCCTGAGCGCCTTGGCAGGCACTGCACTGGACAGTGGGGTGGCAGTGGGACGGGGCTTGGTTTCATTTTTATTTGGACTTTGTGGTCATGATACTTCATTTCTGTCCATGCTGTTGTTCTGTTTGTTAAACGAGTGTGGACCACTCCCTCGCCACCCCCCACATCTGGGGTCACGAACTTGGACTCAGACAGGGACACCCACCCACCCCTTCCAGCCCCGCCTGAGCCTGGCCTTGCCCTCAGCCCACGGGCCGCCCGCAGCCTCTAGGCCCTGAGAGGCAGCAGGAGAAGTGGCCCCCAGGCTTGTGCACCCCTGTTCCCTCCTGCTCTGTCCTCAGCTCCTCCCACCCCCTACCAGCTCCACCCTGCTCCCCAATACTCACGGAAGCTTGTCCTTCTTCTGCCCAGCCCCTGACCTGCTGGAGCTGCCACCAAGAGATCCATCTCCTCCTACGGCAAGGGCGAGGGGACCCCTGACCCAGCCAACTGCATGGTGAGGGGCGGTGGGGAGGGGGAGGGGGCGGCGCTGGCTGTGGCTCCGCAGGTGTCAGGGTGGGTTTGCCCCAGCCAGGGACCCTTGTGACCAAGGCTGAAGCCTGGGCAGTGACCCGGCCTCCCTCAGCTAAGTGAAGGGCAGCGTCTAGGGCTCCAGCCATTCACTCTGCAGACACGAATTGGGCACGACTGGAGGCCTGGGAACAGCTACAAGCAAGGCAGACGTCAGCCCTCGAGGCTCTCGCGGGCTGCGGGGTGACAAGAGGCAGCTAGGTTAGGGCTGGACGGGTTTGCTGGGGCCGCAGGTTGCCCTTAGTGGTGCAGCTGCCCAGTCCCAAGCTCACATCCCGGCCTCCTGACCTGCCAACTCCTAGAGTCCCTCTCATCTCTCCAAGCCCCGGTTTTCTCATCTGAAAAGTGGGCGCAGTGCCTAGTCTGCAGGGCTTTAAGGCTGAGGTTTGACCCCGGGTTTGGCCCCGCTGTGGGCAGGCCCCGCTGTGGGCTGCTGTCCTAGGCCAGGGCTCACCAGCCCTGTCTCTCGGGAGCTGAGCTCACTAGCAGGAGGGCCACAGGGACCACTGAGCAGCCAGGGGTTGGCGCTTTCCAAGGAGCCGACCCAGAGACGGGGCAGGGGTGTCTGGCTTTTGTCGAGAGGCTGCCTCTAATTCCTTTGGCAGCTGAGCTTCTTTTCAGAGGGCGGAAGAGGCACTTAACTGGTTGTGACCCAGCTTGGCGCTGCAGGAGACGCACTGGGCTTGGGGTCCCGCAGGCTGATGGCAGTCCCACCCCTGTGAGTTCCTAGGCGTGGGGCCCGGGGTAGGGCACCCCATGCTTTTGAACATCAAGAGTCCCGTTTTGAAGATGGAGTAATGATTCCTGCCTCGTCTACCTCACAAAGGAGGACACCGAGGTGAAAGTGCCTTGTGCATCATAAATTGCGAAGCTGGTGTCCTCTGTATCTTCGCGGGTGGGGCTCCGCCGCGACCTACCCCTCCCGGGAACAGCTGGGTCTCTGCCGGTCCCCGGAGTTCCTGGCCGTCTGTACAGAATGGTCAACAAGATTTTTGGGTCCAAGGTACAGGGGCCATTTGAGAGGTTGCTGGCTGAGGATCTGAAGGGCAACGGCCCCAGAAAACAAGGCGCTCACTCTGCTTGGTGTGGTATGGAACAAAAGACCACGTGATAACTGACACTTACCAACCGCTTACCAGGTGCCAGGCACACGTCTAAGCATTTTACGTGTATTGACTGATCCCCATGGCAACACTGTGCAAGAGGCGGCTATTCTTCCCTCCTTGAAGTGGATAAGGGGAACCGAGGCACAAAGAGGTTATGTGCCCAGAGTCTCACTGCTGGTAGGTGTGCGAGCCAGGAACAGAAGTGGGAAACTGGCCTTGAGAGTTTGGGTGAGAAGAGGGTGGAGGGGCAGTTCAGAGGGGAGACTGGGTGTGCGAACGCCTGGGAGCCACTCATATGCTGGGGCAATGGGCACCCCGCCTTGCAGCCAGGGGCGTCAGCCTGGAGGGGCCTTGGAAGGCAGCTAAGGGTTTTTTTCCTTTTCATGTTTTTTTTTTTTTTTTGGCCAAGGGGTTTAGATTTGGTTCAGTCAGCAGTAGAACTCCCATAGGCTCTTGGGTAACCTGATCCTTGAGAGGTGGGTGGGCTCCTGGGAGGAGGGGGCTGTGACAGCCTGGCTGCCGGGGTGCAGTATCTGAGGAATGAGGCGGGGTTTCCTCATTCTTCTGTCTTCATACTTGAATACAGGCCCAGCTGCCGCCCAAGCGGCCCCCATGGGAAGCTTTGACACAGGGACGGCCCAGAAGCTGGGCTGGACTGTGCAAGGCGTGGCGCCCGAGGCCTCAGAGCCCCGGAGGGGCCAGGGTGGCGGCCAAGTGGCCTGGAACCTGGTCGTGGCCCTACAAACGCCAGGCATCACAGGCAGCTCTTGTGGGGGTCAAGTGTACCCCATCCTGGGAGCTGACTCCCTGGAAAGGCAGGGCATTCCCTGCTGGCTGGGAAGCTAGCAATTTGCTGCTGGGTTTTAGAGGAGCCTGGAACATTCTGCTCATGCCCGGCAGGACAGCTGGTGCATCCTTGGCCTGAGCCCTGCACAAAGCCTGGTCACCACAGGGCCGGTGGGGTGTGTTTGGGGGTGTGCGGGGTGTGGGGCAGTGGGGCACCGTGGTGGTAGAGACAGGAGCAGCGTTGGCACCTTTTCTCTGATTAAAGGTAGGCCACTGTAGAGTGGTCACGATGGCCTTGAAGTCTGAAAATAAAACACCCTTGCAGGGCATTTTTTTTTTTAAAGGTTTATTTATTTTCTTTTTCTTTACCGCGCCCCCGCCCCGCCCCCTCATTGTTTGCTCGCCTTCTCCAGGAGGCACTGGGAACCGAACCTGGGACCTCCCATGTGGTAGGCGGGCGCCCAACTGGCCGAGCCACGTCCACTTGCCTGGATGCCTGTTCTTTGCAGCACACCCATGTAAGGACTTGGGGCTGGATATGCCGAGAAAGTGTCGGGGGAGATTCTGTCAGCTCTAGAGGGTGCCCTGCCCTGTGTTCTAACACGTTCTACTTGAGAGTGGTTGACAAATGAGTAGGGATTTCTAATAAAGACAGGGGCAGGGTGGGAAAGGGCTTGGGGGAGGTGGTGGAGTTTTCAGTCATGAGGCATTCAGGGTGTGACAGCTGTGCAAGAGCCAGAGATAAGATGGAGAGAGATGGCCAGGAAGATTGGGGAGGCACAGGGCTGAAAGGCC